>VZSF01002550.1:78573-347911 GCA_013398295.1 Chionis minor | reverse complement strand
AAAGTCAGAAAAATTACACTGTAGCATTACACTGTAGCAGGAAAATGTATATAGGATGGTTTAGTGCCTATGTATGTTTATGGCCGATTATTTACCTCCAGGTGTATGCCATTACTATCATTCATATAAATGATTCAAATCCCACAGCAGGTAATTCCCAATGTGTGCAACATTGCCCAGAGTTGGGTTGGAAACCTAGCCAGCTCTTCAAAGACAGAAAATACTCTTTCTCATGAGTAGTTAATGTCTTTGAGATGGATCATTCACATATACAGAATCACTTAGGTTGGAAGAGACCTTTGAGATCATTGAGTCCAACCATAAACCTGACACTGCCAAAACCACCCCTAAACCACGTCCATCCAGTGATGGTGATTCCACCACCTCCCTGGGCAGCCTGTTCTAATGTGTGACAACCCTTTCCATGAAGAAGTTTTTCCTAATATCCGATCTAAACCTCTGGTGTAACTTGAGGCTGTTTCCTCTTGTCATATCATTTGTTACTTGGGAGAAGGGACCGACCCCCACCTCGCTACAACCTCCTTTCAGGTAGCTGTAGAGAGTGACAAGGTCTCCCCTCAGTCTCTGTTTCTCCAGGCTAAACAATCCCAATTCCCGCAGCTGCTCCTTGTAAGACTTGTTCTCCAGACCTCTCACCGGCTTCGTTGCCTTTCTCTGGACACGCTCCAGCACCTCAATGTCCCTCCTGTACTGTGGTGCCCAAAACTGAACACAGTACTCAAGCTGCGGCCTCACCAGTGCGGAGTACAGGGGCATGATACTTCCCTGCTCCTGCTGGTCACACTGTTCTTGATACAGGCCAAGATGCCATCAGCCTTCTTGGCTACCTGGGCACACTGCTGGCTCAGTACAGTTACTACCATCTCTCTTTTCCTTTTTATT
The DNA here is from genome assembly GCA_013398295.1 of Chionis minor. Classification (NCBI taxonomy): domain Eukaryota; kingdom Metazoa; phylum Chordata; class Aves; order Charadriiformes; family Chionidae; genus Chionis; species Chionis minor. The sequence continues at coordinate 347,008 of VZSF01002550.1, read as the reverse complement.
CTTTCTTTTATCTGACAAAAACCCTGAAGATGCAATCTTTTGCCTACATGCCTGTACACTAAGCCAGGCATAAGCTTTTGGAGCCCTTCTAAAGATTAAAATATCTCCCGTCTTGAATGATTGTTGCAAGTAATGACCCCAAACTGGAATATGTCTGTGACTACACATTTGGAAGACAAGTTGCCTTATTTTCTCGTGTTGGTTTCAGGATTTTGAATAGTACAGGGCTGACTGTAAGTATGCAATGTAAAGCAGTCCATGGTCTGAAATGACACATACATGCCCTTATTCATAATGTAACTATATTAAAATTAAAAAAATAGAATTCAACAAGCCTTGCCCCCAACTCCAGGCCAAAAAGAATGATGTGGAACATATTTGTAAATTGTTGTTGTTGTTGTTGAAGAATAGAAGTACCATCTAGTTTTCTTTCTGGTACATGTTGAACAGTGACAGCTGCATTATTTTGGGACATCTCCCTGGGAACTCATTTAGCTGAATGATTGTGAATAGTGATGACTGCTACTTCATTTGGATGGCATTACCATAAACTGGATTTAATGAGGCTACATTTAGCTAGTTCCCTGTAGTTAGAGCAACAGTTAAAAAACTAGGAACTTATATTTAAGTAAAAGATTGTATTTTCAGAGATGTTCGTTATCAAATGATTGAAGAGAGTGTGCAAGAGAAGTCAGACAAGGGCTCCTGTAGTACTCTCTGTTCTGGGAGTGGTAGAGTGAGTAAATGATTATGAAGGCAGCAGTTTGTTTCCTTCCCCTTTTGTGCTTATTTTTGTTCTATTTATTTTAGGAAGTTTGTGATTCAGTATGCAGTCACCCAATAGCAGAATATTTTTGCCTCCAATTTTTAAAAAAATTAAAACATTTTGTTCAACTTCAAAGGTTAAAAATATAAGCATGTGAGAAAGGTTTCTAAGTACTCAACAGCATCATCAGTTATAATAGTCATAGTTTGCCATATTCATACTATTTATTTGGAGTTGTGTATGTACGCAAAGAGAAGAAAGTTACTTGCAAGACCTTGATTCCAAGGTTGATTTTCTGGTACTTTTTGTGATTTAATCTGTCACTTAAGTTTTTTTGTCTTAAACTGTATTAAATCCTCGCTTTTTTCCTCCCATTAAAATTAATGATATGTGTTTCTAATAAAAGTACTCATGCTAAAATGACAACAACAAAAAAAAGGCTCTGAGCACTCTGCGTATGTGCAAAAGCATGTTCCCTTCACACCTGTAAGGCTTGAAAAGTGTAAACTTGTATCCTTCAATAATTCAGATCTAATGTATTATATCTTTTCCTAGTTATTCCACTTCACTCATGGGAAGCAATTTGTAGTGTGTTGTGGCAGTTGTATTGTGCTATTGATAAATTCAAACTAATTTGAAACAAAGGCAAAAGTAAATTCCAGAATGGGAAAATATCTCAGAAAATTCTCCATCAACGTTTAGTTTTTTATGGGAAAGGGGGACGCTAGCAGAAAGACTTTGTCTATTTGTCTGTATAGGCACTTTTCTTGGAGAAGAGATGATTTCTCTCATGAGCAGACCTTGCAGCACTTCAGTTTTCCTATGGTAGACTCAGCAACCTTAGGTTTATTTGAAAGCTTTCTAGCATTTGCTCTAAATGCACAGAATCCTGATAATTCACTTCTTCAAGGAGAAAAATGTGGAGAAAAGTGTCATGAATGCTAGTTCTAGTTTCTGAATAGATTTAAGAAGTAGACCTAGGAATAGCATGCTTCAGTAGTCTCATCTTGAAATGATAAAGGCAAGATTATATACTGAAGTGGCTGAAAAAGTCCATATCCTTAAGCTTACCTGAGCTGCGTTCCTGGCCACAAGTGCTGCTTGCTTACTTAGGTAGTATAGATCCAGTCAAGATTTATGATTATGAATTCATAATATTGAGTCACTTTAGCTGTGTCTTCTAGTTGCCTTAAACTTGGCAACTATGTCTATTATTAATTTGGTTAAATTTCAGTCATTTGAATTACACTCACTCATTTAATTATAAATGAAAAAGTGACACTAGTCAACAGAATTGAAAGGAGATAATGACAGTCATGTAGTTGTCTATATCTAAGGGCAAGTCATTGAACATGAGAATTAATAGATTCTGTCTCAGATCCAGGTTTACTGACAGATTAGGAAGGCCTACAAATGCAGTTATTGTTACCTTGTTATATTCTTTTAGTACAGCATCATCAGTTTAACATTTTCTTAATGCAGATCTTTCTGTGGAAATAAATGGGGAAGGTAGAGGCAAGAAACTCTTAGTGTATCAACTGGAGAAGACTGAAGTTTGCACTTACCCCTCTTTAGGCACCACAGAATCCACACAGGAAGGATCCATTAATTAAGAATCTGTAGGAAACTTGTTTGATTAGTTTTTGGTACTTCCATGATTACTTGAATGTCTTGGGAAATTATGTCTTTTAAATAGTTTATAAAAAAATGGAACTGTCTTTAAAACACATTTTGTCAAGTAAGGTTTCTATAACTAGTCTACTTCAGATTGGAAGTGTGGCTTGAACTGAAAATTTCTTATAAAGCCCCAGGAGCTCTGTTCACATAGCTCACAACATAGTTTGAGGATTATGCTCAATCATCTGCCCTCCCGTGTAAACCAAAACCTACTGATTGAGAGATTTAGTTATACTTTTGATGGAGTCCCAGAAATGTTTGTAATTTAATATGCATTTCTTTTTCTTTCTATTTTACTACTAGATATTTTAATAGTTCTGAATTACCTACTGAATGGATTGAAACTTACCTACTGGTGGATTGAAATGTAAATGTGATTATATTTTCAATCTGACATTTTTTCCAGTGAGTGATCAGTAGATTTTTACTCTTTTTTTTTGTAGTTACACATCTCTGGCTCTTATTCATGTTTTTTGTGAACAGATTCTTTCACTGTATATTGACATAATTCTCTCAAAAAATAGGATTTTCCACAGAACTTGGGTGGGACTGTCTCATCTAGCAGATTGTGTAGCATTGAGGAATAAAATATTTATTGAAAATATAAAAAAGAACACCTTTGTTAATTAACATCATACTATGTTCATGAGGTTACTTTGTAATTTATAGCAGACTGCTTGCCCACTCTGCTTTACTCTGTCTTGATTCATTGGATCAAAAAGAGTATGTTTCTCTAAACTTTTTGAAATTTACAAACAACACAGTTCTCTCCTAGTAAAATGTATGTTAAGCAACAGTTTACTTTTGCCAGTTTGTCATGTGTTTTGATGTCTAACTGCACACTTGAAAGCAGGGGAGAGTGGTGAGGCATTGAAGCAGCACTTCTGACGTCTTTCCTGTTTGATCCTGCTGACTCTGTGAATAGGCTAACCGAGAGCCCTGGAGAAGAAGCTTCTTCGAGCACCGAGAGAAGTGGAAGCTAGGGACCTGGAAATAGTCTTAAGACTTTTTACTCCAGTCAAACAATGACAGGGAATGTTCCCAGGCACTGGAACATAGTATTCTATAGTGTTAAATTGTTAGAAAAGTTGCTGGAATGCTTTTCACTCTCATCAAGTAGTTTTCTCCCAAACAATTCTTTGGCTGTGTTTGAGACTTAGCACAAGACACTTTTCATAAATCTGCTGTGGGTGCCTACCCTGTTTTAAGAGGTGTAGAGAGTTTAATAGCATGGATGCAGTCTTTTCTGTGCCAGCTAGAAAAAGTCTCATTTGATTTACTGCTGTAGATTTTGCCTATGTTTATATGTGTCAAATTATCATGTTTATAACAATTTTGATGTTATTTTTGTTGCAGTTGTATGCTAGTAATCTGAACGTAAAAATACCACAAACTGTAATTTTGGAGCCATACGTTACATTTAGAAAATACTGTGGTGTTTCATTATCTTTCAGCAGTTTATAGAGTTAGCGAAGTGTATTTTCATTTTACTCAAGAATACTCAGTCACCCAATAGGAGTAAGAAACAAAAATGAACTCATGGTACAAATAATGTGCTAGAGAGTGTTACACCTATTAATTCTTTTGTTTAGTATGTAAAATCATGTGAACAGAGAATACGGTCTGTTCTCACCATTCTTACTGATGGTTCCGTTTACAATATTGCTGTTTATGTAGGGGAAAAATAAATAAATACCCATTCAGTAGTGAATATTTCTCACTAAAGCTGTAATTTCCCCTCAAAGCTTTTTACGGGTTTTCAGGTTTTTTTACAAGACAATACTGATTTATTCTAATACTTTGCGGGACTTCTGTCTTTTTTTTTTTTTAATTAGAGCTAGAAAATTAAGACCAAAAAAGTGTTGCATTTTCAACAATTTGTTTAAAATACCTGGCTTTAACACCATCACTGTACTGCAAACTTTGTGATAAACAGCTTGAGACTAATAGTTGCAGAAGAATTTTATGCTATTAACTCATACTCCAGTCATGTTATCTTTGACTGAATATTAAAATTGTAGATTAAAGTCATCTGCAGTCAATTTTGAGTTATGTGCATGGGGAAAGACAGTCTTTAATGCACATACACATATACAGTTGACTAATACCACTGAGTAACAATTGAGCGTTGGGGTTACCACAGGTAATTCTGTGAAAATCCCACTTCATTGCTCAACAGTGTTTAAACAATGCATCGCAGATAGACTGTGCAGTTCTAGTCCCTTGGCGTCAGAAAGGATATATTAAACTAGAAAACTAAGTAATGTGGATGATCAAATACATGAACCTGGTGTTTCTGAGAGTCGTCTAGTAGATGAAGATTTCAGTCTACCAAGAGAACTGAGAAGGGCATGTGATATATAGAGGCCTACAAAAGCTTGAGTACCCAGGAGAATGGCAGTACCCAGGAATGACAGTCTAGTCTCTTCTAAAGAAGGTATACTTCAGTACAGGACTTGTACTGCACTGCTTTTGCAGCATTAAGTTTAAGGTTGAATTTAACAAGGCTTATGTATTTGGAGCAGTCTGTCATAGCATTGAATGTACTTCCGTCTTGTTAGTTGTCTTGAAAAGTTTGATGGTGGCAGCGTTCCTTTGGAGAACCATAGGTACTAAAAATTACTTTTAAATAATTTGATTTAAAAGCTAATGGTTCATGTTTGGTATGTCTTAGTTAAAATAGTTTAATAAATAAATGGAAGCAGGAGAACAATTTTAAGTAAGTCTTATGAAGGTAAAGTAGCTACCTAAGTCAGTTATTCAAAAGAAGCCATTCAGGGATATTCCTTCAAACATGCAAACCAATGAATGTTAATTAAATCAAAGACTAAACACCACTGTTTCTCTCATTACAAACGCAGTTTTGTAGGTCTGCAATGTAATGGGTTATTTCCCGCTCTATTAGTAAAGGAGACGTCAGCCAGACTCTCTAAGTCTGCTGCATTCATATTGCCTGCGTACCTTATTACAAAGGGTGTGAAGTACTACAGAATAATTAGGGAGATGCATTTCTTGCAGGGAAAACCTGAGTATACTACTTTCCTTGTAACCTGGGCAGGGGATGTCATTTTTAGTCTTAAAGGACTGTAAAACTTCTGACGGGAAGAATCTGGCAGTAGAAGTAGAAAGTAATGACATACTGCCTTTATTTGGGTGAGAATTTAACTGTATCAGTTTAGTGGAAACCCTGAATTTTGTGAGAGCAACATTGTATGCCCATGTTATTGGTGATGACAGACCACCAAATCCCTTTTGCCAGTTACAAAAAATGCGCTTTTACTTTAAGGCACATATAAGATTCTTTTCCACAGAAATACGTAATTTTAACCATTCAGTTCTGAAAGTTTGTTAGTATTTTGAGTTGCAATGTTCATGTAGGTAATTCTGAGAAAAATAAAAGGTGTAAACTCTGGCATGGCTTGATAATCTAATCTTCCTCATATTGAAGCACGCTTTGTATGGTTGGTTGTTTCTTTTTGTTTGTTTGTGTTTGGTTTTTTGTTTTGTTTGTTTGTTTTTAAATGCAGTTGTATGGCTGTTACATTATAGAGCTTGACAAATCCTGAAAGACCCTTCCATCCCATCCCTCCCTTGATTATGTGGACAACTCAGTTGCATAGAGGAGTCTGTGGTGAGCAGTGTAGTTAGGGATGACAACAGAGTACAGTGCTCATTCAAATCTGAGTTTTATAATCCTTTTCTGTGACTTTATGTTGTAAGGAAAAATCCTCTGTTAGCCTTCACCGGATTTGAAATTGACTGTTGTTACCCTTTTTCAACTCAATACTTCTGTGTTTTGCTTTGGTTGGCATTTTTGGCTTATGAACGCACAAGCTATTCTGATGCATGCAACGTGATTGTAATTTTCGTTCCTTCTGGATGTTTATTAATTACATCTTTTTCAGGAAATACCAGTTAAAACTGCAGTATCTCTTAAGTTATCTCTACCTTTTTTTTTTAGGTTTTTAATAAATGACTTAAGCTCACATACTGCCTTGTCTTAAAGTTTAAGTATAGCAATTTGAAAAAAAGCCATAGCCATAAAGAAATTAGCTTAACTAGCTTTCTGTTTAGGTTACAAACTAATATTAATATATATACTTTCTGGTTAAGTCTCCAACTAATGTTAAAAGCCAGGTAAGTGCAATATATATTAGCACTGGTAAGCAGTCACAGTATCAAATTATGTTTATTTATGTATTACTTGATTTCTGTAATATTGTTAATAAGCTATTATATGAAACTTGCATTCACATGCAAGAAAGTTAGAACAGCATACCTTATCAAAGTTTGCATGACTTCAAATATGTCATCAGTTAAATGCTTCTGTTTTCAAGAGGGCAGGCATTTTAAGGTAATAGAAAGTGTAGAAAGCATTATCTATTGGTATTTTCTAAAAATTCTTAGAGATTATCGCTTTCAAAATAGTTACTAAAAAGTTAGATTCATTAAGAATTTTTGCTATGTGAAAAAAAATGGGAAGACATTCTTAATAATATGCTTTATGGCCGTGTTAACATCTGTAATGTATCTATGGTTCCTTTTTGACAGCTTTCTTTAAAATCAAGGTTTTTTTAAGTGTCTCAACAAAAGTATATTGCGAAATCGCTAATTAATTTTTTTTAAATAAATAAAATCCTGTCTAAGCCAATTGATCTCTTGTGATAGACTTTTATGTCCTACTTTCTGATAAATACATCTTGCTAATGGTTTACTTTTGGCCATAATAGTTCTTTTTACAATCTAGTTATAGTATGTTACGCAATGGTATTAAAACTCTTCTGAGATCCTCTGTATAAAGTATGAATTATTATGTAGCAATTAAAACATCGAGACACATCTTTCAAAAATAGAAAGAAAACATTTTACAAAATACAGATTTTCAACTTCTACAACTATGCTTATGTCTGCTTCTGACAACTCTAAATGACAGAAAGAATCTTCTTATATTTTTTATTAGCCTAATAGTTAAAAAATAGCAACAATAATATAGCAATAACAATACACACTATTGTCTTTGTTTTTTGAGCTTCAGCCTTTTGTATATGGTAACGTTTAACAGCGGAAAATGATTCTACTTGAACCTTCTATCATTGTACTTCATTGTGTGGTGGAAATATGTGTAGCTTTAGGGAGGAGGTATTTTTTCATGGAATTCTTTCTTTGTGGACTTGCGCACAATATTATCAAAACCTTCTTTCTGTGCTAAAAGACTGTGGAAAGTAGATTTGTTACAGTCTCAAAGATACCGGTTAGATTTAGTCTCAAGTTATCCATTAGATTTGTGATAGCAAAAGTACTGGTCTGAGGAACAAAAATTAGGAATGGAAATTGCATTTGATTTATTGTTTTTCATAGCTAGTTAGGCTTTGAATCGGGTGGTTTTTCCTTAAAATGAAAAAAATCAAATACTGAAGTAACACGTGGGTTTGTTGCTTTTTTTCTTTTCCTGGATCTACAGTATTCTCCACTCCTCTTTACACAACTGAATGCACAAATTAAAATTTTTATTATTTTAGGACTCTGAATATTCAAATTATCTTTGAGATCACTTGATGGAGAAGTCTCAGTTATCCAGGGGTTGATTGTTGGTTTTTGGAAAGACTTAATTTGTTACAAGTTTGTAGAAAATTTTATTTAAAGCTGTTTAGATGTTAGAGGAACAGAATCTATATTGATGCTCAAATATCAGCATTCTCACATGTTAACAAAAAGCTACCTTTTCATCCTAGAGATTTTATAAAAGCCTTTTTGGAATGTAGAAGCATGTCTAGAGACATGCAAGTATGAATCTATACAGCAAAGTACTGTATTTTACAGAAAAGAATAACTTCTGTAGATTATATTGTTGTGTTGTCCACATACTTAAAAATATTTATTAGTTTGTACTTTTAAATATAGCATTCATATCATGTACACGTTTGAGTCTGTTGTTTCTTGGATTGTGGAAGTGCAGATATTATTTTGAGAGTGCACACAGATTAAAATTCTGTCTTTTACCAGTCTCCTCAGGTATGCGTTTCATATTCTGTATTTGGTATGTCATCAGTTAGTCTGGGATGCAGTCCATTAGTAAGTGTTTGTTTTATTCTGTATACTGTAGACAGGTGGAAATTTTCTTTCTTTGGATGTCATGAATGCTCATTGAAAGAGAACTAACAAACTTGGAAAAATGCCAAAGGAAAAAGCATTCCAATGCTGAGAAACGTGTTGATGAAATGTGAACTCTGAGTCCAAATGTTAGCTTATTCTGACAGATTTACAAATGAGAAAGTAATTTAAAATGTTGAAGGTATTCTATTTTACATTAGGATAGTAAAGTACGCTCAATAACCGTTCATGTTCACAGTGAAGAATTCACATAAAATTTTCATAGAGCTGAAGCTTGCTCATCCATTTTAATAGGAGCTGTATTATAGCAGGATGACTTGCGAGATTTATGACATTTGTCAGTTGTTCAGAAAAAAGTACGCCTTTGTGTATATCTTCTCTTCAGCTTTACTTTTTCATCCATACCTACAGAACCCGAAGGACTGCAGCAAAGCTAAGAAACTTGTGTGTAATATCAACAAAGGCTGTGGCTATGGTTGTCAACTTCATCATGTAGTCTACTGCTTCATGATCGCTTACGGCACTCAGCGAACACTCATTTTAGAGTCTCAGAATTGGCGCTATGCTACCGGTGGCTGGGAGACTGTATTTAGGCCTGTAAGCGAGACATGTACTGACAGATCAGGTACCACTACTGGACACTGGTCAGGTAAGACTTAATAACTCAAATAATTTCTCCTTGGGTTTTTTGCAGCTTCTTTCAAGTAGAACTATTTTGATACCTTTTTCTTTAATTTTATGTGGACTGTAATAACTAATGACTGCAAGTGTATAAATAAGCATCTTTTAAATCTTCTTTTTTCATTGTATTGAAAAAAATATTATCCTTATGAAGATATTTCTGCTTTGGCAGAGATTTTGTAACAGAAAACTTTAGTATTTCAGATTTAAACTATAATCCTTCATCAGTCTGCCACTGTGTTACGTGCCAGATATGAATGCAGTTTTTGTGGGAAGAGAGTATATAGAGGTTATTGTTGGTAAACTTTAAAACAAGAAAGCATGTTTCAAATATAAAGCAAAAGAATGACAAAGAAAACGGCATGCAATAGTCATTCACACACCAACAATATAATGAAATAATTGAAATAATTTTAAAACTGAACTGACTTGAAATTCAGGTTGTAAAAACAGTCGCAATGTTAATACCTTTTTATTTGTGAATTGGTATGTTGATCTATTCTTATACTAGGCTGAACAATTTTGCTAGAATAACTAGATGGACATTCATGTTTCTAGGATCAGATAGCTTTGAAAATAAAGAGCATTCATTTTACTGGAATTCTTACAGTCAACATCTTGAAGTTATTAACATCTGCATAGTTTTATAGTTTTTTCTATATACATAAAACATTTTTCAGGTATTTGTCAAAATTGAGTAGGTATACAGCACAACTGCAGATAGTTGGCAATATGCTGACTTGCTCTCAATTTATGATAAATAAGTAGGAAGAATTTTTTAGAATTTCTGCACAGATAGTATTTTTTTTAAGTCTGTCTGGTATTACAGTGGGACTTTCTAAATGTTAGAATAAATGCAGGAAAGACACGATTGATCAAAAAGAATACAACTGACTTCTACTCAAGATTAGGTAAATTTAGTGAGATGTCTTCATTGATAAAAGGAGATTCTTGGTAAAAAACATAATTAAAGAACTGGATTCAAGAGAGATGGAACATTAATTTTATCAGTATTTTGTGTTATTGACCGTTATAGTCCACATAATTATTGAGTGAGTAGATGGGCTAGCAATGGAGAGAGAATGGGCTAAGCTATGGACAAAACGGATTTAGAGTAGGAAATAGTAAGAGAGATACTGTGCCACTTTTCAGGCTATATCTGTTTTATTTATCAGCACTGGAAATTTTGATTGTTAGTATGTGGTACATTAATCTTATCTCAGAAAGGAATTTTGGCTCAGTAACTCTCTGCTTAAGGACAGATAAGAAGGACTGATACTTTTTATTATTTGTGTTAATTGTGCCTACAGACACAAGAATTTCTTTCCAGTATGTGCTGAAGGATGTATTTGGCAGCAACCATAGTGACTTGGATTTCATTGGGACATCTAAAAATTTTGTAGGGATTTTCAATAGACAATTGAGTAGACTACATTCATCAGTAAGGGACAGTGCACTGATAAGATGTTATTTTTGCATACGGTTGTTTTGTTAGAACAACAGGAGCTACAGCATGACTTCTGCAGACGAGTACTATCCCAGTGCTATAAAGACAATATACAGTTTGTTTGAATTAGCAAGCAGAGCTTTTCAATTCTGGGTTGACAGAAACTGTTTTCCCCCTTGCTGTCTTCATTCTTCCTTTTGTGTTGGCTACCCTGATACACAGATTTTGTGTGGTGTGTAAAGTTAGATGCAGGGAAGAATGGCGAAATCTCCCAAGTCCGCAGAGACTGTACCCTGTACCGTAAAGTCACAAGTATTCCCCTTCCTTCATTTCTGACAGATACAGGGTTACACCATGTTTCAGGAGAACTCTGAACTAGTCACTGGGCTTGGAAATTAACATCAACGCTGAGAGGAAAAGAAAAATGTAGATGTTCATTCCTTCACTTCATCTGTCTTTCTATCTTTGAAATGGTGGAACATGTGTCCAGTGCCATAGCTACTTCCAGACAGGGAAGAATTGTCTGTTCTGACAAATGTCTCCGGTTTCAGTTCTCATTCCATAGCGATTGTACCTCTCATAGTTTCTTAAATTATTTAAGAACTCAGGCTACTATAGGCAGAACCGATACCTTTCAAGGATTTTTAGTTACGTGTAGTGGAAGTGTCTGTATCTTCAACAATTGCACTATTTGGAATGATTGCTATATAGTTATTTTACTTCTTACTGAAAATTCTTGGGAGTTGTATGCTAGGGCTTGTTGCTTTTTCTGAGAGCAGTGTGTTATTTCATTTGCATGTTGATTTGGGTTTTTTTTTTCAGAGAATCAGTAACATATCTTATTCATGTTGGATCCAATAGTGCTTAAAGCTCTTTGTTATCTGGCTGATTAGCAGTTTAGTGAGGAAGTGTGCCCTGGAGGGTGTGTAGAGGAAGGACAATTACCTATGCAGTGGACAATTTAGCCCAGGGCCTGTTTGAATCCAGTTATAACAAGAATTAAACTTTGCCAGCATTTCCTTGATCCAACACATTGTGTGTGTGTGTCAACCAGATCTCATAATTTCCACTGTTGTCTCTGTGGAAGACGTTTTAGAAATATTTTCTACTTCAAAATATTCCTTGAATTAGCTGTTTGTAGCTTCCTTGAGGGTTCAGATATGATAACCTTGCTTAATTCAGAGGAAGGTAGGGCAGAGTTATAGGGAACTGTAGCTTAGTGTAAAAGGCAAAAACAGTACTTGCCTTTCCAAAGCAAGCACGGATCTCTAGTTCCATAAGACAGTCTTCTGTGAGCAGTAAAGAACATTTCCAAGTCCTTGTTTTAGATACCGTACCAAGAACAATGCTGATTAAAAGCAAAACCTTTTCATCGTGAATATAGCCAAACAAGTTCCCTAGAGAGCGTGTGCTGTCTTCATCTTTGGAGACTTTCAAGACCTGTCTGGCTGAAGCCCTGAGCAACCTGTTCTGGTCTCACGGCTGAACCTGCTTTCAGTAGAAGTTTGGAGCAGATATCCTCCTGGCTTATAAACCATATGATTTGGACAAGATTAGTAAATGAGTTCAACTGTGGGAAGCATTGATTATGGCTAATAATAACCTGGTCTTTTAGCCTAATCAACTGGCACTGCCCAGAACCAGCTACTTTAGAAGAGGATGAAAGTACAAGAACAGCTGGCAAGTAAGGGGTAAGCTGTGTCAAAGAGAAATTCCTACAAAGGTGCAGTTCCTCCTGTTTTGGTTACACGTATGAATCCTTATACATGCAGGTGAATCTTACATCTTTCTCCATGTGGTTGATAGTCAGAACATATCAAAATCTTCAGTCTTCTCAATAGGACACTCAGTGCATATGGCATCTTAAAGAATTTAACTATTAAAGTCTTAGAGATCTCAAATTAAGTTTTTCAGATTTACAAAATCCTGTTTACAGATTGGTGTGTAAAGATACTTGTGTGTTTAAGCATTACTTTGAAAATTCTAGTGGGTTTTGCAAATGGCAATTTTTTTCAAAAAATTAATTCTTAGAAATGGTTGGATAGTTACTAAAAATAAGTAGAAATGGAAAACTGATATTGAAAGCTTAAGCTGAAGTTTTATTTGTGTTTGGCAAAATTAGCAACTGAAACCACCATCTAGGCATGGTTCTGGGCAGACTGGGCAGACATGACCCCGGAATTTTGTTGCAGGCAGTTTAGTGAGCCTTGCATTTAGCATAATAAGCTGTAAAGCAGTGTTGTGGAGCACTTATGCATGCATGGCTTAAAAAGAATACAGGTTTTCATGAAAATCTAATAAAATAGATCATGATTTCCTGCAATAGGGGCTCTTTTTGATGAAATAACAAATAACATTTCCTTTTAGTTCCCTATAGTTTTGTTTTTTAAATTAATTTCTAGATCAGGATGAATAGTTTGAAGACTGAATGCATGAAATATCTTGATGTGATCAGATATTTTTTTTTAAATTAATGAATGCCACTAATTTGATTTTTGATGTTCTAGAGAGAGAAGACATTCAGCTATGAAACACAGTCTTTCTATGCCTACTGGCTAGCCACACACACTATAAACTGTGTTAAATTCTAACCTACTGCAATGGAGAAGCCTTATACTGACAATTGATCTCTTTTACTGACTTCAACATGGCTTCAGCAGGAATCTTCTTACTTAATTGCCAGTAAATTTGAAAGACATTCTGTCTTGCTGAAGATTTCTGTATGTTTTTGATGTCTTTCTAAATTTATGTAGATTTTGATTTCTTTTTTAAATCTTATTTATTCCCTGTACCTTTACAGGGACAAATAACTCTGAAATTCTTAACTGTAATTAAAAACAGTTTGTCTGCAAAACCGCACCTTTACTTCCTGCTCTCCCTACAACTTCTGAAACCAGCATGGGATTTTCTAAATTTTCAAAATAAAGGTATAAAAATGCATCGACATCTATAAATTTCCATTTCCCATAAACACAATGTTTCTCCTTTGTAGTGTACTTGTGTATATGGGATTTTAATAAAAGTGGTTTGTTTTTACTTGTATATCAAAAACATTCATACAAGTGAATACTTAAAACAAGGTATCAGTGTAAATTACAGAAATAGGCCCAAAAATCAGAAAGAATTACTGTTAAGTAATTTACAGGCCTATGTAGAATAATAATTTAGTAAATTGTGCTTTATGAAAAAATTATTTAAATCTGTACATTTATCTTTCTTCTTTGTAATTATATTGACACCACTTGACACTTTAGTTGTATTAGCAACATAAAGTTTTGAGGTTTCTGAAGTCTATCTTCAGCAAAACAATTTAGATACTAATTTCTTCTACAGAGAATTAAGAGGATTATACAAGCTGAGAATATGTATATATTTAAAATATTATTGGTCCAGTTCTCTCCTAACTAGGCATAAAAGCTAAGCTTGTCTGTTTCAGAAGAAATTAGCATGTTTTTGGAACTTGGGAAGTAGGGTGAATTTTAATAAGCTGGCTGACGTTAGTCGGATAGTGAAGATGAGTAAGGCATGTTCTCATCTATGGGGAGAATTAGGGGTCATCTCATCCCTTGTCATCTCTGGCAGGAACTGTTCTTTGCGTTTGACATGGTATTCCTACAAGTCAAGTTCAGTTTTTTTAGCTTAAATATGTTAAAAGATTGAGAATTCTGTCACAGGTTTTTGCAAATACAGCAGTTATTTTACACTGTGGCATAATTTTCTTTTCCTTTAACTCAAACACTTTTGTACTGTTATTCTAGAGAAGAAGAAAAATCTCAATGAGATGGTTATATGCATGTTCTTTTTAATTTTGAAATTATATCTTGCCTGCAGTTGTAACTTACTTGGAGTTCATATTTCCTTGATATGTGTGGCCAAACTATTTATGAATAATTTAGATAGGAATTGTTGTAAGAAGCATATATGACTTCTAGTAATAAAAGCCAAAATATGGAGAACTTGTGAAGACACATTTATCATTAAATTTGTGATTAATTTTCTTTAAAATAGTTATATTGAGCATGAATATTTCTAATTTCCAGTTCATAATGTTCTGTTATTATTGCAACAAGCTAAAACAGGGTAGGCCTTTGTATAATTTTTCGCTTGTTGATTTATGATGTCCTGGTGGCATTCCCCAATAATACATTGAAGGACGGCTATAAAATACCTAAATAAAAAAATGGGACCTAAAAAAGAGAAAACAGATTAAGAGAAAAGACAGATGTAATACATGCTTAGAAGTCATATCTGCATTACACGATGGGGAGTGGAGGGATGTCGAGGTAAAGAAGCCATCTATATGTTTTAAATAACAGTGTGTGCTCCTTCCCATAAGGCCTGCAAACCAGTAAGATGAAAAATAGCTTGAAAAGGAAACCTGAAACAAAGCTTCCTGCAGTTAATTTTGAATATTGGCTTCGGTGCCTCTAACCATGGCTTGACAAATGAACTCTTTTAAGGCAGGGGTACCTAGAGGGGGAAAAATGGCAGAACTCTTCATTTGGTGGTAGTGCCACGTTTTAAGTATTCATTGAACTATAATCTTAAAATATGAATTAACTAATATGTTTATATGTATAATTCAAGAAAGAGGGTACTGTGGGTACACAAAATTAATTTTTAATTTATTAAAGAAAATCAGGCAACAGTAATCAAAAGGACTAAATGTAAATTGCAAACTCAAACCATAAAAAGTTCTGCAGAATTAATTGCAGTAAATAAAAAAGTTTCATTTCATGAATTAGATCTTTCTTGACAGTAGTTTTTCTTTTATGTAAATCATGTGAATATTATTAGCCTAAAGACCCCTTTAACTTGTGTACAGTTGTATGAATTATATTTTGCTCTCATACCTCACTTTTCTTTATAAAGTCTTGCAGAAAAAATTGCAAAAAAAAAAAATCTATCTCTTATTCTTAATGTCTTTTTCATACACTGACTTTCATTGCTTGCATTTTAATTCAAACAAATTTACATTACTGTGAAGCATACTGGAGAACGGTGATTAGACAGAGCAGCACAGAACAGCAATCTGTCTTGTTTTCCCTGTTTCAGTTGTGTTAGTCTTGAAATCAAGCTACAGATACTGCATAGATTTTTTTTTGTTGTTGTGAAGGTGCTTTGTAAGAAGCTCTCTATGTAAACATTTGTGTACATAAAAATAAAAAAATATTTTTAAAGGTGTAACTCTTAAAAGGACCTTAGAATTCTAATGAGGTAGGTCTGAGTTTTCAGAGCAATGCAGTGTAGCCTAAGAGAGCAAAGTGTGATACTTATGTCTTAAGTGGAGGGTTATTGAATGGTAGCATGAAGTTATTTTCTCCTTGCAGAGCGATGGCCAGCCTGCACCACACTGTCTGGTTTTGTTATCTGGACTTCAGAATGGATATTGATAAATATGAAAGGATTCTCAAAAAGAACTACAGTGATTCAAGGCCAGAAAAATCTGCTTTACAGTCGAGATTAAAGAACGTAATTCAGTTTTAAAATGAAGCAACTTTAAAAAGCTGGTCCTGCCACGTTTTATAGGCATTTCTATATGGAAAAAAATTATACTTTTCGACAAAAGCATGTGGCTGGACAGTTCCGTTTGGAAACAAGGTCTGTTTTTTGCACAAATATTGGCTGACTATCCCAGCTGAAACCAAGACACTACTGTAATAATTTATTCGGAGCATATGGTAGATTCTCCATCAGTAAGTCCTCATTTTATCAAGATTATACGTGTTCTTGAAAACAGTGGATTATCTCCCTTTCAATCTTTTAATATTTAGCATGTGCAGCATAAAGGGCGTTGTGGTTTCAGTGACCCAGTTGAAGCTGCGGTCTGGTATACAGTAAGCAGGCTGGGATGAGTAAGGCTGAATAGAGCCGTCAGCAACAGAGTAGCTACGCCTTGGATGAGCACAAGTAGAGTCATTTATTTTAAACGGTCCTTTACCTGCTGTTGCTCAAAAGATTGGAAGAGCAGAAAAACAAAAGGAAAATTGAGACATTTTTTTAAATGTGTATTTTACTTTTTTGAGCAAGGTGAATTCATGAAAAGAAACACAAGGTATGACTATAGAGTTTTATGTTGTGTTTGAGCACATAGCAAACCTTTTTCCACTTTCAAATACCAGAGCAGTGCTTAACTTCATGAACAAAACTGTTAGTGGAATAAAAAAAGCAAAGTCTTATAGACAAATAGAAGTAAAATCCATTTAATCAGCTGATCTTACAGTGAAGGAAAATACATATATATAGAGATGGGATGGAGGGGGGAGGGAGATTGATTTATGTTATTGAACCTACTTTTCATAATGTCTTTGAGGTCATTGTAAATCTGTCAAGAGTTAGAGATGGTTATAAATTCTGGGAAAAGATCTTTTCTAATGGTTACAAATTGACTTTAAAGATAAGGTCCTTTGGAACATTTTGAAATTCTCTTTTGATTAGAAGTCTTTGAGTCTATACGAAATAGTATATTGAGTGCTTTGAGTATATACAAAAATAAAAATGAAACTGATAGAGGTGAATTCAGGATCACACAGAGGATAATGAGGCCAATATTTCAGTATACTCTAAAAGCAATTACCTTCTTGCCTGGTAGGAATTGTATGTCATGAGACACAAGTAAAAGAAATGGCTTTTTGGCCTTTTATTAATTGACATATGTTGATGCTAATGTTATCACCGTTAGACCAAAGTGCTATATGTCTTCTTCAGTTTAACCCCTTCTAAAGTTAAGAATTAGACATACAACTTTTTTTTTTGTCAAAATCATTATTTTGTGTTGCTTTTCATGAAACTTACATCCTTTATAAAACATAAGTTAGTGCTTTTTGGATCTCGGAGAAACCGAACAGCATGCTTTGCTGCAGCTTTACAAATAATTTGAAAGACAATTTGCGATCCTGTTTTAAACCATGGGTAGAGAAGGTTGTAGTTTTTTCCTGCTATAAACTGATCCTCATTAACTTTTATTCACATATGAAACAGTTTCTGGAAAGGTAAGTTCTTCTTGTATACACAGAAAAAAGATCTTCAGAATACTGTAAAGAAAGCTGTATTTTTACAACTTATATTTAGAAGATATCTGGTAACATAATTGAACTGCGTGCCAACGTCCATGACTAGCAAAAAGAAAACTTAAATATATTCGTGGGGTTTTCCCCTTTGTCCTTCTTTACAAAGGGTGTGCTTAGATAAATCAACTGCCCATTGCAGCAAAAGTGGAGCCCAGGATTTCTTTAGCCCTAAAATAAGTTAAATTGTAGCCCAAAAGTAGACTATTTGTTTTTAAGTATTTTTAAATTCTCACTGTAGCTTTTTGCTTGTTATGAAAATGTGTTTGTCCAAAATCAGAAAAAAAGTATTTAGAGTTCGTCTTAAGAATATATTACTTATATAAATGTAGCTATGACAATAATATATGTCACTGTCTGAAAATTGGAAAATGGTGTCTGTAATTATTGTTTCTGTTACAGAAGCTCCTACAAGCTTTGTTGCGATAGATATTTTCCAGGGAGATAGTAATATAGACTGTAAAATTTTGCAATCGGAATTGGAACCAATTAGATAGATACAGCAGAAAATATTAGTAGGGTGAGTAATTTTATACCTAGTGAAATCCACATGAAGATCTTTAACTCTTGGCTTAATTTTTAAATATAGTATACAGCAAAGTTATTCATAGTTGTAATCACATCCTGGTGTTTATTAGCCTGGGATTCATTGCAGACATAGCACAGAAATTAAGATATTTGTGAAAGTAATTTCTATACGTGGTGGGAAGTAGGATCAAGAAGTAAAACACAGAAGCAGGTTTTGAAAAAGAACAGAATTGTTCTGTTCAGAGACCTGAAATAAAAAAGAAATCTTCAGAAGAACTTTTGGTTTGGAGGGATTACAGGCAAAAGGAGTAGAAGTGCCACAGTCAAAAAATGCCTGGATGATGTCCCAGTCACAACATTAACTTAAATGCTGTGAGTATCAACATATAGGTATTAGTTATCTCCTTAACAATCCATAATTAACTTGATGTTACTCACCTTGTCCTTTATATGTTATTATATTATTTGCTGCCAGCCTTACATATGTTTCCATCTCTTAAAAACATCATGCCATTTAAAAAATGAACAAAACTCTATCTAAAAACTGAAAAACATCCAGCAAGCTGCTTCTGGGGTGTGCATTTCTTACAGGGAAGATAATGTTGTAGCAGGTATTTAGATATGATCATAGAATAATTTCAAGAATACAATACATTCTTTAAAAAAGAAGACGTAAAGAGGTGTGTGTTTTTTCTTATTATACCCTCTTCAGTTGTTGCAACCTGTACTAAAGTTACAGCACTTCACTTCTTGGTACTTTTTTTAGGCTCATTCATCCACACATGTCTGCAGTCACTAGCCATTATCCGGTATTATTTTTTATGTTAAAATTCACTTTGTGCACTTCTCTGCTTTGCATTTTGTGAGTTTAGGAAAACTTCTAAGACTGAGGATAATTTTCCAGCAAATTTTAAGGCCAGCATTGCAGTTAGGATTATTCTGTTCTTAAAACCTCATCCCTGTTTTCTCCTACTTATGCAATGAAACACTAGAAGGATAAAGGAGAAAACAAGATTAGAACTGAAACATTCCTTATTCCATGATAGCACTTTGTCTGGAAGAATATTGCTGAATTAACAGAGTAAACAAAACATTAATGTTATGTAGCACCTATGTAGCACTATGTTTATTAGAGTGAGCTTGATATACAATGAATATTACCAGTTGTAGCTAATTATTGTGGATAGTAACTGCTGTTGAAAGATTTTGGTTTTAGCTATGGGTCTAAAACATAACCGCTTAGGAAGTCAAGTGTGCTGTCGGAAATTGTAGAAGAATGCAATTTTTCACTGTTATTATTTACATCATTAGCTTTTTTGAAAACTGTCTGAAAACCCTTTGTACAATGCAAAACACTCAGATATTACTGCAGAATATACCTTTATTAAAATATTGTATGCCTCAGTAAAAATTTAATATTCTAAGACAACCTTTATTACATAGTCTCATATTTCTTGCCGTTACGTGCCTGTGAATGCCATCACAACTAACATGTTAAATTGCAGTTCCTTATGCAAGTGAAGATAATGAATTTCAAGTTCTTGGCTGCAACTCAGTATTCTAATTGTGTTACTTTCTGTTTGGTTGGTTGGGTTTTTTTAAGAAAACACATAATCATATAGTAGAATATTAGATTAGTTTACATGGAAGCACAGTATTACGCACCTTAAAGTTTCGGTTTAATGTGTTAAGACATTTGGCTTGCTTTATTGTATACTACTCTTCAACATTTTGTAGCTACAGTGGAAGTTTAGTTAGCTGGGAAGACTAAATAAGAGAAACCAGACAAGTGAATTGGGTGATGGTGGTGGTAAATCTAAAGTGACCATCAATTTATCTAAGAGAAAATTGAAAAGTTATCGTTGCGTCTTAGAAAGCAGAACTCAGATAAATCAAATTTAGCTTGCGTGAGGGTAGGGTAGGATTTCTCAGTTTCGGACACTACATATTTTTTGTCGGATTATATGCTGTGTGTGCATCTCACAGACCTCAGAAACGAAGTGTTTGCTTCCAGACAGAGGGATGAAGCTGAGAAAAAATGGGGAGAGAAACATCACTGAGACTTTCAGTGATAATCAGAGTTGTCCTGCCTTCAGCTTGCAATTCTGGTATTGTTGTGGAGGAGCATTTTTTGCTAGGGTGATAAGAAGGTGCCAGAAGAAACAGAAGTCTACAAATGGAATGGTAGGCTGAAATTCCTGATTGAAATGGGTGCATAGCCAAAACGGCATATCAGAAACTTGTGGGTTGTTTTAGTACTCACAGTAATGTATATGAGAAGAACAGATAATGTCATGCAGCAGAGGTATAGCCATGTCTGCTTAAAATAACAAATAAAAATAACAAATAAATAACATTAAATAAAAAGAATCCAAGAACCCACTACAATGTTTCATTTAGAAAAGGGAACTGAGGGAGATTATGTAAAGCATAGACCAACCTGTCAAAAAAAATATTTTTTTCAGAAGACTAATATCATGAAGTTGCCTGATGTTGTTAAAAGGCATTTAAAAAAAAAAAAAACCAAACCCAAAACAAACCAACCCCAAACAATTTTTTGTACAAAAGAGAAAAATAGGAAAGAATATAATTCCTAGCAAATTACATATGAAAACGTGGTAAGAAAGGCCAAAAAGGATTTTGAGAAGTTTGCTGAAGGCAAAAAACTGATAGTAAAACCTTTTTCAAACACATCAGAATAAGGAAGCCTGCCAGATGATCTGGAGGGCCAATACATGATCAAGGGATGAAAGGAGCACTGAAAGAAGAGAAGACTGTAGTACGAACTATAAAAATCTTTCATATCCACAGCCATTATAGAAGAGCTTTGAGAGGCTCCCATGCTGGAATCTTTCTTCATAGGGGATGGTTTGGATGCTCTTTCTCAAACAAGGGCCATTAAAAGCATTTTACAACAAAACATGTTGTTTATAGTTGCTATTTGTTTCTAATTGCTTTTGTTTGTAATTGCTGTTTTAAGGAACAATGGAAGGTGGCTGAAGGAATACCATTTTCAAAAAGGATTCCAGCAAATCACAGGCTCTTTGTTAAGCAAACGGACAGATATAATAATGAAGAATCAATTTAGGGGATACACAAAAAAACCCCCCAACATTATAGGGGAGAAGAGTAAATGAGAGTTTTATAGAAGGAAATAATGTCTCTCAAATTATTATATTTATTTGAAAGAGGCAAAAAATATGTAGGTATGCAAGACTGAGTTCATGCACTTCAAGAAGGCACTTCAGAAGGCTACCCCAGATGTTAACTACCATGAGATAGAAAAGAAGCTCCTGATGTATATAAAATTGGGTTAAAAGAAACTTCAGAGGGAAAGGGTAGAAATTAATGATTAATATTCCTTTAGAAGGGTAAGTCACCAGCAGAGACTGATGCAAACTTTACTCTTCATCATATTCATATATCATCTGTCAAAGAGACAGAATGTGAGATGGCAATATTTCTAATGATAATAAGTTATTTTGGTTTGTGAAGGTGAAAATTCTTTGTGAAGAATTAGAGAAGGCTCTTGCAGTAGTAATACATGTAACATAGTCTTACGACTTGTGTCACAAAGTTCACTTGTGCAATCTCCTATACGACACTAACTTTGTGTTTGTATTTTAATAAGTTCCTCATAAAATGCATCTGTGTGCTCTACACTATAATCAATTAAGCCCACAATATTGAATGTTGATTATGATTAATCCATTTATATAGGCTAAAAGTACTATAGGTTCTCATTTAATTGTATGAGGAATTACATTAAATCTGTTTTTGATAAAGGAATGGTGTTCTAGAGGTTGTTTTCCATGTCAGTAGAACTTTTTAGCAGGATGGGAGATAAATGTGGAATACGTTGCTTTTAAATAGAACCATTGTGCAGTAAATTTTGCAGTGGCAGAAGTAAGGATGTATATATTTCCTTAACATTCGGTGTATAGAATTGCACTATCTATCTGATAATGTTCAAGGAGTAAAAATGTGGAAATTTTATATAATGAGTTCTTATGTCATTATTAATTTAGACTAATATTTGATGCCTTTATAAAACGTGATTTACTGTTTGATAATAGTTGCATGCATGGGCAGCACCATAAGCAGACTAGCAAACACATTGTGCAATGAGAATTATTTAAGTATGTTGAAGTGAATGAAGGTAACCTATAACAAGGCCTTTTTATTAATGGATAAATGTGTCCATTGAAATAATTATGTTCAAAATAGTAGGGACTTAGTTCCTTTCATTTCTTGATTAGAGGAAGTTAAAGCACTGCTATTACTTTGTGGACTTGGAAATCTAAGAAGTGCATGAAGGAGGGGAAGAAAAAAGAACTCTTGCCTTTAGTCTCTCTAGTGGTACCAATAACTGATCACATATCTTATACCATTCATATTAAATATTACCTTTTGAAGCATGGCTTTCCCATCTTCCAAAAAGATTGATGTGGCCCCAGCATACTAGCAAAGCCAGTGCTAGTAGGTTAGAGATTAATTGCAAACTTTTCTCACAAGCATTAAATCATGGACAATAAATCATAGATTGGTAAACAAATGCCAAGTTTCCATTAAAAACTGTAATTTTTTTTTGTTTAACTGTCAGTCTTTTAAGAATAGTTCTATAAGCAAAAAGCTAAAAATTGGCTTAATATTAAAATTTATTGGATTTAAGGTAACCATTCTGTACATGAAAAGTTGTACTGTAGTGTCTACAGTAGGGAAGAACACAAGTGTGTTTTATGATCAAATGAAAAAAATTGGTGTTTTTTGAGTCTCAAGAGACAGCATTAGGCAAACTGAGAGTAAAATTACCTGTGAAATACGTTGGGTCTTAAAGAATCTTTACAATGTTTGAAATGTTAATCTGAGTTCTTTGGCTGCATGAATTTCAATCCAAACTGAAGCATTCTCAGATTTTGGGTAAATTATCACCTGCACTGGAGTTTCAGATTACTTTCTAATGTATTACATTAGGCATTACAATGTCAGCAATGCTATGGCTAAGTAATATTACTTAAAGAATTCTTTAAACAAGGATAATCCAAACTGGCATCTGTGGGTCGAATTCAAGTCATGAAAACATTTCATCCAAACCTTTCCTATGTCTTGAAAACGGTTACCACCATTTCCAGGTGGTAGGCATGCCAGAGCGCCTCCAGCACTGTGGGTTATCACTCCCATGCTTGGGAATGTATCGTTTAATATGGGGTCATCCTTTCTATTAAGGATTCACTATTAATTCTGTATAGAGAGGCTGTAGTTCAAAGCTGGATGTTTCATTTGTTTCAGTAGAACAACTTTACCAAATCCTAAAGGGTTCTTGTTGGTTTTCATTTGAGTAATGAATAAAAAACAACTGAAAAATGCCAGCTAATTAGTCAAGATCTATTTCTTGTATAGATTCAGAATGTCATACTGAAAAGATGCTTTTCTTACTTAATATTTTGTTAGACACGAAGAATCAAATAAGTAGGCAAATGTTACTGAATACAGTTTTCCACCACATGAAATAACTGAAAGCTATACCAAGAATTTTAAATAATTTCTTGCATGTTATATTTCTGTTTCTCAGTCTTTAGACCCTCAGCCCACTGATTTCTTCCTAGTGTTATGAACAGATAAGAAATTTGAAAACCTACATCTTATTACATTGGTCTCCTACCTACATCGGAAGGCACACATTTTAGTTTGTTAACATTTCCTATAAAACAATGAATATTTAATATTCCAAGAAAAAACCCTTTTACTATAATCTCGTGTTTTTGCCATTACATGTCTATGAATGACATCTAGTATGTTTTGTTGAGAAAGCATTAGAACCTATTTTCCTTTATCTGCTATTACATAAATCCTGGGACAAATCTTAAAAACATAGCTATTTTGTTTGCAAGTACCCTGAAACAGTAGTGGGTTTAAGTTTCTAATAGTGTGCAGATAATTAATACTTTATTACTGTAACAGTTATGGAGAAAAGTTCTGTATTTGTGTGTGAGATACTGTTTTTTATTGATTCTTCCATTACATTTTCCCCTTACTTTCTTTGGAAAATACAAAATTCTGCCTTCAGATGATACACCACTTGAAAATGGGCATACATGCTATGACTGAAGACCAGAAAAATTTCCTTTTCCCTTATTGCAGGATTACACTCTTGGTTTCTCCCCTTTCATGTTAGTAGATCATATGAAGTAGAACGCATCCCTGTTTCTCTCAGTTTCTTTCAGATGCACTGTTAAGCTGAAGTGTGCCTCACTGCTATGAATTTCAAACAGCATAGCAGTTTTATTCTCTGCTATTTTATTTATGGCTAACTAAAATATCTTTTTGTCTATGTGCAACTTGAATGTTGTATTCCATCTGAACTTGAAGGTATTTTTACTAATTTGTTGAAAAAAGAGTCTTCCAAGTGTTCAAGTTAGGGCAAGACAAGATTGGGAACTCAAGTTATAAACCACTGTCTGAAAAAGATAAATGTCTAAACCAGGATCCCTGCTCCACGAGATGCCTGGACCGTCAGCTTTGAATATTAAGCTCCATTCTCATGACCTGTTGAAAACTTTTAGGTTTCCTAAAATAGTGTCTTGAAGTTGTCTTGTTTTTTCATGCTTATATATGCTTGTTACAAGCTCATACATATGTCCAATTAGCATATGCATGCCAGAGATCAGTCCCTGCAGATAAGTCCCTGCAGCTGTTAAAGGATTATTATAAAAGTAAGCTGGTTATCTTCTGTTCCAGAAAAGACAATTGAATGTGCAAAGGAAGTATTTGGAAGTATTTTCAGTATATAGTAATTAACATTAGACTGAAATAGAGAATAAGCTTCAGTGGAATTGTTTCAAATCAAATCCAAAATTAGTTTTTCTTCAGTATTACTGTAAAGATCATTAATATCTGTTTTCCTAAGTTATTTCAGCTATCTTTATGTAAGATCTTACTTTTAAATTGTCAGCTCTGACTATTATTTTTGTGAATGACTAAACCTGCATTGCAAAAACCCTTTGCATTTTTAAAAGTATATTTGCCTTTGCAAATACATTTTACCATGTTTTCTGGTAGCCAGGGAGCTGGAGCTGCTCTTAGACAGGTACCCCTTTCATATGGGCTGTTCAGCTGAAATGGGGCATTGTTCAAAAGCAGTTTGAGTATATAAAGATAAAAGGAAAAATAAATTACTAGTAAGCTTCTTCATTTCTACTTAGTTTGACAGTCTGCTGAAAATGCCTTCACTGATTGTTACATGAAGTCAATTAATGCAATCATACACTTCATCTGTAAACTTTCCACTGGCATGCTGGGTAGCCAGACAACTGAGGAAGGGAAAAATCTTTACTTTCTAATGTTCTCTCAAAGTGACCTGACAATTGCCATGAAAAGCTTCTAATATTAAAGTGACAAGAAGTATACAATAAAGTGAAACAGAAATATAGGTCATAGACTGGTTTAGGTTGGAAGGGACCTTAAAGATCAACTAGTTTCAACCCCCCTGCTATGGGCAAGGGGCACCTTCCACTAGACCAGGTAATTCAAAGCCCCATCCAGCCTGGCCTTGAACACTTCCAGGGATGGGACATCCACAACTTCCCTGGGCAACGTGTTCCAGTGCCTCACCACCCGCATAGTGGAAAAATTTCTTCCTAGGATCTATTCTAAATCTTCCCTGTTCCATTTTGAAGCCATTGCCCCTTGTCCGATCACTACATGCCCTTGTAAAAAGTCCCTCTCCTGCTTTCTTGTAGGCCCCTTTCAGATACTCCAGTATCTGCAGGCTCCTATAAGGTCTCCCTGGAGCCGTCTCTTCTCCAGGCTGAACAACCCTAACTCTCTCAGCCTGTCTTCACAGCAGAGGGTCTCTAGCCCTCTGATCATCTTCATGGACCTCCTCTGGATCTGCTCCAACAGGTCCATGTCCTTCTTATGTTGGGGGCTCCAGAGCTGGACGGTGGGGTCTCACGAGAGCAGAGTAGAGGGGCAGAATCACCTCCCTCATCCTGGTGGCCACACTGCTTTTAATGCAGCCCAGGATACGGTTGGCTTTCTGGGCTGCAAGCGCACATTGCTGGCTCATGTTGAGCTTCTCATCCACCAACACCACCAAGTCCCTCTCCTCAGGGCTGCTTTCGATCCATTCTCCACCCAGCCTGTATTTGTGCATGGGATTGCCCCGACCCATGTGCAGGACCTTGCACTTGGCATTCCTGAAGTTCATGAGGTTTGCATAGGCCCACCTCTCAAGCCTGTCCAGGTCCCTCTGGATGGCATCCCTTCCCTCCAGCTCTACACACTTTGGTGTCATTGGCAAACTTGCTGAGAGTCCCAACATCTACATCGCCAACAAAGATGTTTAATAATACTGGTTCCAGTACCGACCCCTGAGGAACACCATTCATCACTGGTCTCCACTTGGTCATGGAGCTGTTGACCACAACTCTTTGAGTGTGACCATCCAGGTGATTCCTTATCCACTGAGCAGTCCATTCATAAAATCCATGTCTCTCCAGTTTAGAGACCAGGATGTCTTTATAATGCAGATCACCTGAGCTGACTAAAAAGGGAATAGAAGCCCTAAAGGCATCAGTACATGCTACAGCTTTAGTCGTGTTAAGAGACATAGCTATTTCAAACACAGAAATTGATAGACTGAGTTCATGCTCTCATTAGGTCCAACACAGAAAGCATGCATTGAAATCTCATTACTTACTAGGACAGTGAGAACATTGTTCATGATGTGATTTTGATTAAGGGTAGGGTTTTCAAAGAACTAGAATGACATGGGAAAAGCAATGCTATTGAAATCAGTGGAAATCGTGTTACAAAGACATGTTGCTAGTTCAGGAGCTCTGAAAGTTAGGGTTTTTGCTGGAGTGGAAATAAGACTACCATCAAAGTTTTATTTTTTTGGGGTGGAGCTAATAAAACTGTATCTTTGGCAGAGAATTATTTTAGCCAAGTTTCTTGTGAGAGCAAAGGTTTTGTCATCATGCTGCATCTTTCTGTCTGCTCCTTTTTTATCCTAATTTAGTACAAGTTCTGAATATTGTATGAATTTTGGCAAAATTTGACCAAAAGAAACATGTCTTGTTAAGGTCTCTCGAAAGTTCTCAAAATAGATAGTATGGGTATGAGTATATAGCTGCTGAAGTCGATATTCAGGCCTACCAGCAAGTGCGAAAGCAGTGACTGACGGATCACAGATGTCACTTTCCAATAGTACAGAGTGGTAAGAGACACAGGAGTACATGAAGGTAGTTGCAAGAGTTATGCAAGAAAGGAGAGGAAAGGAGGCAGGAAAACAGCCTTGGGAGTGCTGGGTTGAGAAAAGTAACAGAAAACATCTTGTCATCTTTGAAAACATTTTGGTTTATTCCCTCCTGAAGCTATCAAGAATCAGCCTCTTGAGATCACAAATGGTACAACACTACCCATATGGCATATAAAACCTGGGGGGGGTGGGGTGGGGAAGGGGGACTCTATTTTTAGGTTCTTTAAAACTGAATTGCACCAAGTTTATTCAATACCTGCTTGCCCTAAAGGGCTTGATCAGATAAAGGGCAATTAAAAAAATTATTAAGTGCAACAGTACTGAGAAACTCAGAAACCAGGTTCAAAAACTTTGTATTAAACATGTGGAAAGCAAAATCTTGGAGAAAAAACGCTTAGATATGCAAGCTATATTTTATGTTGACTACTATAAAAGAAAAATAGGATTCTTTATCTTATTTTAATTCCATTCTGATTCAATTTTTAATTCAACTATGTCATAAAGTCCTTACTACGTGACTCTAATAATGTTTGGAAATGCCCAAAAGATAGTTTTAGGAGATGTAGTCTGCAGCACAGATAAAAGCATAGTTTTTCTTTCTTCTGAACTAGTTGACAATTTATAAATAGCATAACACACCAGAACTTTGGATAGTTTCTATTTTTTGTCTGCTTTGTAAAGAAAAGCAGTAAAATATCATTGAAGTTGATGAACTGTGAACCTGCTGTCTTTGCAATACATAACAGTAGCCAGCAAGACAATGAGGAGCCTTGTGAGAATTCAGCACAGTTTCTCTCACCATATCTGATGCTAATCTAACAGCATTCTTAGCACTCTGACATATCTTGTGTGACTGAATTTAGAGTTGTTCACTCAGTTGGGGTGAGGTTTCAAACTGGCAGGATGTCTTTCAGGTTATAGAGCTAATTGGTTAAGTAGAGCTGTGATTAGTCTATGCAAGTTGATATCAGCTTAAATAAATCCATGTTATAAAATCAGAAAAGCAATGAGGCTATTCCATTTTTATTTGAATTTATTCAGTTGTTTTTCTAGCCACACAAACTGAGATTAAATTGGAAGTTCTCATTTACACAACAGGAATATCCTTAGCACATTGTTCCTTGTCATGTTTTTAAGGACAGCTTCTTGAAAGAATACTGTGAAATTAGATGACAAATTTTGAAGTAACAGGAGAGTGAATAAAGTGCTCAAACAGGTTTTCAGGTAACATTAACTAGTAGTATTAATTGTTACTTGAAATGAGATTGACATTTTGCTGTGCGAAGTAATGAATGCCCAACAAAAATGCCCATCCAAATGCAGGTCTGAGCCAATGTTCAGATGGCAGGAAGTAAGGTAAGGTAAGATGACAAAATTCCAAAGGTCGTTTGGAGCCAAACCAACGTTTTTCAGGCATCAAATAAGTTGATATGAAAGATACAAATAGCAAAAGTTTCTAAATGGGCTTTAAATTAGGACAAAGATTAAATTTGAAGAGTAGACGGGCAGTAAGATTATGCCGAATTGTGAAAGACTGTGTAAGTCCTGTGAGCTATAAAGTAAGCAATTGAGGCACATTGGGATACTTCAGGGAAACAAAGTTACGTTTTTTATAATGCACAGAGCTCATTTCAGTATTTAAAAATAACCAGTGGGTCTCCTGGAAATTGAAACTGTATTACTGATCTATTAGCGATGAACCATATACAAAAAATGGTGACAAATAAAAACAAGGTGGTGCAACTGGCATGGGTCATCTAAATAAAAATCAGTTTCTTTACAAGTCAGTGATTTTCCTCCAGAGTATGTTGTTACGGTAAAAGAGTAAGTGTTATCAATTCTGCAGTACTTTATGACTATTACCAAAATAGTTTATCTTTTGATTACTCAGGGAAGGAGAAATGGATTAAGCTGCAGAATCTGGGAGGACTATTATTTAGGTTAATCCAAACTGAGAAGTAGCACATGGAATTGTATGAAAGTTAAACAAGCTATAAATAGAATTATAGAGGCAAATTTTGGCAACCGTAAAAGCAAAATAAATCACATTGGAAGAAGTATTTTGAAGTATTGCTGAAATGTAAATGACTTATAATAACTCTAGAGGTGTCTTCCAACCTACGTAATTCTGTGATTCTGTGATCAAAGTTGGACTTGCACTGAGCAGGGAATTGGATCTGATTGACATGATGATACTGTGATTTGAACTACCAACATGAGAAAATGTTATAAGCATTAGTATGGATTATTACCTTTTATGGCTTATCTATTCTTTAACAAAATACAGCTGGGAAGTCAAAGAATTGAAGTATTTTAAAATTTAGAGACTACATAGCTAAAAAATGAAGAAATGTGTGGATAAAAAGATCATTCTATATTTTTAACCCAACTTCACTATCTTCAGTTGAACATCCACAGTTCATATCAATCAAGAATGTGACTTAATGTTTTTGTAATGTATATGCTTGCCTATCAATTTGACTGAGTTTTGGTTATCTATGTATCATTGATTTTGATTGCAGCTGATTTCTGAGTAAAAAAAACCAATATCCTGCCATCCAAAATTTCCATGAAAGTTTTTAAAATTATGCCTGTTGAAAATAGGGCAATAATTGCCTATTAGGAATCTTTCAATGAATGCTGAAAAAAAAAAATATCAGTAGGATAACAAAGCTGTCACTTGCCTATATGGCTGTAGCAGAGAGTTATTTACTCCTTCAGGTTACTAAAGAGTTACTGTTCACTGTTTCTGTCCAGGACAAAAGCAAACAATTGCTGTAAGTTTTACTGCATCTGCAATCTCATACTTTTTAAAGTGAGTGAAGACTAATAGGAATTATTTTCTTCATTGTTCAGAATGATAATAAAGGTAATAAAAAACTAGAAAGTTGACAGAAAGTTTCCTAGAATTGCTATGTATCTAAGTGTTTGATTACACAGATGTTCTAATCAATGATGTCAAATAGCCGTGCTTTATCAGAAGTTTGAATGTTTGGATTAAGTAGATTTATGCATCTTGCTCACTTCTTTTATGTAAACCACTAACAAAATAGTATATTGTTGAAAACAGTGAAGATAGTTTGATTTTTTTAATCTTTTTTAAAAAAAATCAATTAGATTCATTGTCTCAACACAACACTCTTTATGTCAGATTTATTTTGTCAATAGTTAGTAACTGGCAGAAGTCCTCAAGCATGAGAAGCTTCTATGATCATTTAAAAGTTTCTAATTATAAAAACAGCACATTCTTTGATCTATATTTGTGAATATTTAATTTTATGACTTTCCATTTGTTACCTATACTTTCAGTGTTAGTTCCTTTATTGGGTGTTGTATTGTGGTTTTACAAACTAAGGAACTCTTAATCATCTCTGTGAAATAACCATATGATATTTTCAGTTCCTTCTCAAAAGGTAGTTTTCTGTATCTCAAAGTGCACTTACTACCACTCGACTTAGTAGTTAATTTTGCACAACCAAATTGTTTTGCCTTAATGAAATACATTTTGTTTGTTTCTGATTGTTATTTGCAGCAAATTTTTTGCAACTTCATTACTATTCAAACAGCATATCACATACAGTCGAAAACTGAAATCTGTTTGGTTTCCTTTTCACATCTGCTTTTGTATTCTTGTGATTTTGACGTATTTTAATCTAGTTTGCTATATGCTGAGACCTTTCCTAGTTATTGCTGTGAAATCTCATTTTCTTCAAAAACCTTAAGACAGCTCGTAGAAATGTTTACAAGCACACTATTATCCTTTGGGTAGTGTGGAACAATGTGTTGGGTGCTTTTCAGGGTCAGGATGCCAAATAGTGGGCTGGGTCGCTCCATCAGCTTTATCAATAGCCAGACTTTCTGAGTGCTGTCTTTACACAACAGCATTTTTTTTCAATGATATAATGACATTTAAAAACTTGTCAGTGATACTATACTTAATAAAACTCCACCTTTTTATATGCACCTTAGGATCTCTGCTTTTTCTCCTCAAAAGAATTGCAACGATTTTCCTTCTCCAATTTAAGACTGTAATCTTTTCTTTCTTCTCTTGAGTAAGATTGCTCTTACTTCTTTTGCCACCCTGTTTTGTTGCTGCATTTTCAGTTGAGGGGGAAAGGGTAAAAAGGATGGAACCTCGAGTGTTCTTTCATACCATTCCCAAGCTAAACGTTTCTTGTGTAGACTTCTGATTAATACTTCACATCTGCACCTGATTTAGCACTTCCTTGGCTTCAGGCTGCTTTTCTTTATTGCAGCTTTCTGAAGACAGACTCATAAAATATTATCCATCTTATTATAAGAAAAATTAAATGCTCAGTATTTCTACTAAATTTATGACTTCTACTAAATCTCTTTCTGTAAGTGTGATATAATAGATGGTAAAAATATGAATTGGCTTCTTGAATTAAAAAGTATCATCCATACCTGCAGTACATAGTCCGTGGGAAATTCTTGTAAAAGATCCCTTTATAGTGGTGTTATACAACACAGTGATGAAATATTAGAAGTATAGATACACCTATGAAGACAGATCTTCCAAATGTATTAAAAATAATTGAAAATATACATGATTATAACAAACATTCCTTGTTTAAATAACTGTATCTCAGAGTGTTACTGCTGAATTTTTAGCAGTTTTACTAGGCTCACTGTTAGTGTGGCATTCTGGCAATGTATGACTTAATCATGCAGCTGTCATATTTCTAGGACTTTGATATAAATATACTGAAATGGTTTTTAGTGCATGCAAAAGTGTTCTAATCTTAGAGATTTCTAACTGTTCTTAAAATAAGAATTGTTATCCTTACTATGAATTGATTTTTTCAGCCATTAGGTTTACTTGGTCATCAACAGTTATTTGAGTTTGATTTGCTTATATTTGAAACAGTTTTTCTTTCCTGGCTTGTGAGCACTAAACAGAGAACTAGCCATCTTTGTCAATAAGCACTGCAGACAATGGAAATACTGTTTTTGAAGGAAATGTTGCCTGAAATGTTCAATGTTTCAAAAATGTAATGCTTTGCATTATGTTTTCATGTATTATAATTTATTGCAGTATATGAAAATAACTTTGAGTTACCAATTATGTAGACATTTATGTTTGTGTAATTTGTAAAAACTCTTTAAAAATGTTTGGTGGCTATTGAGCCTTGGATGAAAGTCCCATCTAAAACATCTGTATATTCCACTTCAGTTAGTATTTAAAAGATAACAAATTCTTACCAGTATGTAAATCACATGCTTGTATAGTGCTTGGTTGTTTTCCTTTATCTATTTAATTTGCTACTTATCTTCATAGATTTAGTTCTTCAAGATGGGAATTGTCTCTCTTTCTGTTCTTTCTCCCCTTCTGTCAGTAGAGTAACTAATTCAGTGGTTCTAATGATGTCTGAAATGGTGAGATTTACAGCAATAAAATGTATTTAAAAGAGCAGCAGGGCCATATAGTTATTTTTTAAACAATTTCATAGGCCTTAAAATATTTCTTTGTTTATTTTTTAAACAGGTAAGTGAATTTTAAGCATTTTTAGATAACAGGTCTGTCCAAGTAAGCCTTAGCACACAGTAATGGTGTAGTTGTATATAAAAAGGTATGAATATATAAACACGAGCACTTTTTATATTTTATTAACTACCAGCTGCTAAGAATTCAAGGACCTTGTTCTACTGGAGTGGATTTTTAGATACAGTCCTTACATAAATCTAGTCTAAACTATGATTTTTATTAACCTTTTTAATACTATTTTGAAAAAGTAGAGCAAGTGTTAGGTAGTCTTTTTGAAGTTGAAGATACAATTTAGCTGATATCTTTGGGATGTTACTTGCCAATGGTAACGTTTATTAATAAAGTAAACTGCTTGACTCATCCTGGTATGTATTTTAAAACAGGTGAGGCTAATGATAAGGATGTTCAGGTGGTGGAACTTCCCATTGTTGACAGCTTACACCCACGGCCACCTTATTTACCGTTGGCTGTCCCTGAAGACCTGGCTGATAGGCTAATTCGTGTACACGGAGATCCTGCGGTATGGTGGGTCTCGCAGTTTGTGAAATACTTGATTCGTCCACAGCCTTGGTTAGAAAAAGAAATAGAGGAAGCCACAAGGAAACTTGGTTTCAAACATCCGGTGATCGGGTGGGTATTTAGTTTTCTTTTTCACTGTCTGTGCTTTAATATGTGTATGTAGCAATTCCTGTTCGTGACAAATTGTTTTATGATGGATATCCAAGAGCCTCAAGCCTTTTGTAGGGAGAAAGGGTGCTTTCTAGATGCAGCTGTTATATTTTAACTGTGCATAGTACAAGCTGATTACAAGTACTTTTTCAGCATACTTGTCTACCTGTAGTTGGACAGATATATAAAAGGTGGCTCAATAGAAGGTTTGCTTATGTGTCCTTCCATATCTAGAAATGTAATACAGAATTTCATTCATGTAATTGCCTTACAGCTTGTATTCCAGACACTTTTCTGTCTGGATCTTCTTTTCAAGTGCCTATAGCCTTTACATTTGCGGAAAACAGGCTAAGCCTACATTTTACATGCCACAATCCACAACTAGTTTTATTGTTGGCTGCACCTGAACATGGTATGTGCCTTTCGCTTTCCTGCTGATGTTTTCACTATTACTGTTTCTTAGCAATAACTGTGAGCTGGAAAGGTCTGTATGGGGAGATATGGGTAGAAGGAAAGGAAGCATCTATGGGCACTAAAGAGCAGCCCATAGAAGCAGCAGCAGAAGAAAGGTTTTACCGTTGTGTAACATGAGAAATGTTGCTGCTGCTGTACTGGAGTCTGCAAATATGCTCCCTTTGCCAAAATTTTCCTTCAGTCCTTAATCTTTCTTTTTGTACAAGTACACAACAGTTCTGTCCAAATATTAGTAGCCTGTTGACCATTTGGTTGGTAGGCCACTTTACCACTGGTAGATCTGAGGACTTGTTTGGTTTCATGCAAATGGGGGAGATGCATTTTTAACTACCTTCATTCAAACTCTACATTGTAGTTGGTGTCCCGGTATAGCAATGATGCAAATATTCCTACTTTGCTTTTGAACTGTAGTGATCAAGTATTATCTAACTACTCTGGATAACTTAACCTCTTGCACAAAAGGGATACCTTTTATGCTATAATTAAACCTCCTTCGTTCTCATAGTTACCCTTTGCCTTCCTTGTAAGATTATTACATTGCTTTCAAGAACAGACTGACAGCTAACTTCATGTTGACAGTATGTCTTGATGGACATCAATGAGTTTTGATTCTTCCTGGGTTAATGTAGGGACTCAATTTAATATGCATTCTAAAAGCACAGACGTGAAATTTAAAGTTAAAATTCTAGTTGCTAAACCATATGTTGTATTTATAAATTGAATTCCTAGTTTCTACCTTTTTCCAGTGTTCATGTACGAAGGACAGACAAAGTAGGAACAGAGGCAGCATTTCATCCCATTGAAGAATATATGGTACATGTTGAAGAACGGTTTGAACTTCTTGCTCGCAGAATGCATGTTGACAAAAAAAGAGTGTATCTGGCTACAGATGACCCTTCATTGTTGCAAGAGGCAAAATCCAAGTAAGATGAATTACGTTTATCCTTCTGATTAGTTTTACAATTTCTGACTATTGTGCACATAAATCTTAGCATTGTTTTTTTTTATCATTTAAACAGTTAAGATTGGAACATTTCAGCTTCCATTGATTTTGATTTTTCTCTCCGAAATTCTCTTTCTTGGGTGATTTTTTTTTCCAAGTGTACTTTTCCAAAGTGAAGTGTTAAAAATCTAGAGGAGTTGAGCACAAGATACCTTTGACTAGTTAAAAAACAACCCAATGCTGTAAAAGGGAAGTAAAAATATAAATAATAAATATACTAAACTTCTTATGAAACATTCACATTAAAAAGAAACTATTCAGAAATATTATAAAACTAGTAAATGTATTAAGAAGGTTCATCTGTGCAAACAATACCTTTCTGTGAGTAGCCACCAGCAAAATTTTTAGAAGTTGGTTGAAAAGCTTCTGATGACTCTTTCAGAAAGATTTCTATATGGACAAGTTAGAACACTCACCCTACATGTTGAATAATTTTAACATTTGTCCTTAAATATATGTGGGATTCTCGATCTGTAATAATTGTCTCATTTTTTACTCTTTGTCCTCTTCTCCAGAAGGTGGGTGTAACAACCTACCCTAGCTATCCCAGCCTGTCATAAAAAATACAACTGTTCAAACTTGGAAATGCACAGTATAGATGCATTTACTCCTAACATGTCCGGTGTTTTACTGTAAAAACTCATTGTTAAGTTGCATGTTTTGCAAGGTGTCACTGAGATGACAAAACCTTCTGTTTAGTAAAAAAAGCCAGATGCATATGTAAGAATAACGTTCCATATTTGACTGTATCTTTTTTTGGTTATGGTGTTTATGGGATATAAACAATTTCACAAATCCTTATTGCCATGACTCTGGAATCTTGGATAATTATTTCAGGTACATTCAATTTAAGCGTATTTGTTTCTGAGCCCAGTTTTGCATGTTTTCCTTTTGAGTACTATTTATTTATCTTTCTACTGAATAGCACCTATTTCTGTTTCCAAAATTTTATCTCCCTTGAGCAGAAGAACACTTAGTTTTTCATTTACGCAAGGAAATTAAGGCTTTTTAAAATCAAGGTAGCTCAAAAATGGCAAATTTTTGAACTGTTTTATTCTTGGTAGACATGCTTGGAAAAATATATAAGATAACATGCTGGATTACAAATTTTCTTTGGCATATACAAGGTAAGCAGAAAATATTATTTTGTAATAAAGGAACTGTCTACAGCATTGCAAACCTGTGTATTTCAATTGTGCTATTTCTATTTTTCTTTCATATCTGTAAAGGGCTGCTGTTTAAGTTATGGAGTTTTGAAAATACTAAATGAACATATACAACTCCAGATGATGGCAATCTAATCCTTCCTTTTTTATATATGTAGAGACAAGAACAGTAGCAGAAACAGTTATGGTAACGTAACATTTAAAGTGCAAATCTGAACAATGAAAAGACAGGTAATACAAAATTGAGGTTATAATATTTAATTCATTCCATTGTCCTAAATAACTTTAATTACTGCTTGTAACGTAACAGAATTCAATATTGCTGTAACAATCTTAGTTATGCATTTTTTCTTTATTTGCGTTCAACTTTGAATCCTTAGCACAGTATACTTCAGCTTTGTGAATAATAATGAGATGCACTACCTATGTAAACATATCATTCCAAGTTTTCAGCAGCAACAAACGCTAATAGGGAATTGTGACTTGCTTGGTAAAATAATGCTGAATTTCATTAGGCATTGCAGTTTCTGTGACAGTTCAAAGTCCATTCCAAATCACACCTTTTTTAAAAGATGGTAAGATACAGCTTATTAGTACAACAGTAATTTTGTATGTTTTCTTAAAAGCCATAGAATTTGTAAGTCATGAAGATAAACTTTTTTTTATGTCTTGCTACTGAGTATTCAGGTCATAGTTTACACTGAAACATAATTTTCTAAGTTGCTTGTGCCCTACTGTTGCTTGCAATTGAGTAGAAGGGATTTGAAACCTCCTGTGATTTCATAGAAGGCAGGATGCAATTTGATGTTTCAGCATTTAAGGGTGTCTGAAGGGCAGGTTAAGGTCAGGTTTTGGGAATAAGTAACCTTTTCTTCTTCTTCTTGTGAAAAAAATCCCCATACTAGTTTACATTTTTGATAAAAAAAGTTCTAATCATAATGCACTACTAAGCTTTGATAGAAACATCTGTCACATTGCACTGCAGTAGCTTATGTTGCATTTGTTATTCGGTGCACTAATATTAGTAAGTACTAGATATTGTATCTGTCTTTACATGGGTGTGATTGGCTGTCAGACAATGTTGGCATTTAAATAATGAAAAATTAGCCAACATTCACATGAATAGGCATGTTGTTTCTATTAAGAGAAGTACTTCAAACTACTCAGTCATGAAAACAGAAATGTTTTGACTTAAGTTTCAGAAAGTTCCCTTGCAGTCAGGTATCTGCCAACTGCAAGTCTGGTAGTAAAGACGGTGAAGTCAGTACTATCAGTTCGTAGAGTGTTTTGGTTTGTTTTGATTTCCAAAAGAAAGAAAGAAGTGATATATTTTCAGAATTAGGACTTTCTAGAACAACATGATTAGAGAGGAGCATGGTTGAGAGTTAGCAGCTGTAATGATTATGAGATGACATCTTCTGGTAAGCGGAGGTCATCCTATTTGTCGTAGGTAAGTGATATGTTAGGGATGGTGTAAATTGCTTGGGTTGATTTAATATTTTCCAATACAAAATTTTGAATTTTCTCATATATGTGTTTCTAGTCTATAATATTATTGACAGCATCTTCTCTCTTTAAGGTAGAGTATTACACATAATGCAGCTGAACATGCACATAAATTCATAAGAAGCCATATTAAATTCCTTGTTGGTTTATATATGAATCTATTTAGGTCTCTTTTTTGATGTGTATGAGCACTAAAATTCAACAAATTGCATTCTTCCTTTCAGGATGTTTATCTGTAAAGTCATCTGTATTTTGCTTTTTCATTTTTTTTGCAATAATTTGCCTCCCTCATGAGGTTTTTTCCCAGCACTTAGGGAAGCTTTTTTCCCACCCTATTTCACTGTTTATTTACTTCAACAATAGCAAGTTAATGTCTTTTTCCCCTGTTATATTATCTGTAGGTTAGCTGTTGCAACTGTCCCTACCCCTGAGTTATCGTATGTCTAATACGTAGAATTCAGTAGCGCTTCAAAGTTCTTGAGTCTGATAAACAGCTCATACATTTCCCAGTTCTTTTCAGAGCGAGACCTGAACAAACACATTATTTTGTTTACACACATGCTGACACTCTTTTTTCAGAGGGAAGAAAACTTGCATTGCCTGTTCTGGACACTTCCCCAGTCCTAGTAAATTGAGAACAGGAGCCTGGGACTTGCCTTGGTTTGCACTTGCTGCACTGCGTAGCAATAAACTATTGTTAACAAAACTAGTTATTCAGCTTCTGAAACCAATTGGAACTTGAAATAGTCTCATACATGTGCTTGGTTTGCATCCTTATCTGAGCCTGGTAGGTGCAGGAGGATTTTTAAACTCTCTCTTCCCTAACTTCTTCTGACACCTTCTTTCACCCTTTTCTTAGGGTAAAAAAAAAATTATATATATAAAAAAATCCTTCCTGGCCTGTATATAGGTTTCAAGAACCTATCACTTTACAAGAATTAGGTATTATTTTTCAGACATGTGGAGTAGATATACTACATATAGTTAGTATGATACAAAGAAAACAATATTATGCCAGTTTCCATTCTTTGGTTTTATCTTCACAGTCTCCTCCTTTCATGTTATAAAGAAGAGAATGGTGGGTAATACCTTTGGAAAGCTAGGAGAGATCCTACAAAATACTGTATTTGGGTAATTTCTCTCAGTAAGAGTATATCTGATAATTAATTTACCATTGCATTCAGCAATCCTAGTAATAGGATCGTGACCATGTTCTGCTTAAAAAGAAAAAAAAAATCCCCAAAAGCTTACAATGTAAGTATTACAGTAATCATAATATAAATACAGACTGAAAAGGGAATAGAAGGAAGCAACAGCTAACTATAGAGCTTTGGAAGTTTCATTTCCTTCATTCTTTGTAGTCATTGTGGAAAGAATAGCTTTAAATAGAATCTAAAGCAGTATAATGAGTGGGAAGGAGAATTAAACCTCTTCTTATGCAGGTCAGTGGCCCACATACGGCTAAGCTTGAGAGGAGCAAAAAAGGCTTGGCCTTTTGCTGTATTTTTTTTTTTATGCTCTGCTTAGCCTGTGGTGGAGACAGTATTGTGGACTAAAAGATTCTTTGGTCACACTGAGTATGGCTGCTATTATGCTCACGTTTTTGGGTGTTTATAGGAAACCTCTTTTCCCAAACATGAATTTAGCATTGTGCATGGGGGACAACATAAAAGTGCTTGTTTGTAAACTTAAACATGTGAGTAGATAAGTGCTAAGCTGGGATCACTGGTTTGAAGAAATAGGTTCTGAAACTGTAGATTAGGTGAATTTGGATCACCTTTACAAAATGGGATTGAAGACCTGATTTAGAAGTATCTCAAAGACTGTTTCCAGACTAAAGCGAGGAAGGAGAAAATCTTAAATGTTTGCATAAGATGTGTAAATAATTCTGGTTGTGATTTTTTGTTTGTTTTTTATCCAGATCCAATAAAACACTCTTTTTTTGGTGTGCTTCATTTATTAAGTTATTAGACTGATCTTTTGCTAGTAAGAAATCAAATTCTTCAGGAAAGGTTCTTTTGTCTTTACTCAGCATGTAGATTCTGACTTTTGAAGTCTGAAGGGAGTGATTAATTTTAACAGTATTCCTGATGCCAAGGACTTGCAAAGGGGGTGCACATATATCTTCACTATGTTCACTGTCCCTAGAAATGACATCTTCTGTTAAACGTTCTTCATGTTGCTCCCTTCAGAATTGTGTCACTGAAATAAGATCGATGCCCATGTTTGTCCCTCTGCGAGCTTTAAAGTAGAATATGACATATTTCCATTTGGTCTGTACTCTTTTTTTTTTTTTTTTCCTAAAAAAAACCCCCCAACCAAAAACCAAACGAATATAATTTAATACCATTCACCCAATATCACACATATTGTTTTGTATTCTGAGAGCTGGTTAAATATTGGCAGAATATATTAGAGATTATAAGACAGGAAAGAAAATGATCATTGTAATAGGGTTCATCTTGAAAAAACTATTTCTTGATCCATATCCTTCTATAATTTCTCAGAAGAGATCTGATCAGTTACTCCAAATGAATAATTGCCATGTTTTCTTACTTTCTGGTTTTTCAGTTGATTTTTTTTTATCTTTTTTTTTCTTTGGTTTTGTGGGGTTTTGTTTTGTCGTGTTCTGGTTTTAATGTAACATGAACTTCCCCTGACATTCATGATCAGATGCACCCTTTAAATATATCATGCTGTCTCTGGGAAATTTATTATACATATGTGATTTTTTTATTAGAGCAGATGTTTCTTTTGGGAACATAAAATCACAATGAAGATAAATTAAAATTCTTCCTCAAATGTGGAAGTTTTGTATATGGTTTTTGATTGTCATTTGAGATAAATTTCCTGATTTGGTAGTCATGTCTAGTGAGTGTTAAATGGAAAAGACTGCTATATTTGCCC
This sequence comes from Chionis minor, assembly GCA_013398295.1. Taxonomy (NCBI): domain Eukaryota; kingdom Metazoa; phylum Chordata; class Aves; order Charadriiformes; family Chionidae; genus Chionis; species Chionis minor. The sequence goes on along the minus strand of VZSF01002550.1, from coordinate 306,238 downwards.
ATTTAACTTGTGAAAACAATTTTCGCATCATTTTGGCATTAAAATGGAATCAATAAAGCCTACTCTTACAAGAGGTTCTCATAATCTACACATCTACCACATGTCCAGAGTGTATGCAAAAGCTCCGTTGTTGTATAGAAGTGTGTGCTAACTTCAGTATCTTTCCAAGAACTCGTGAGTGTAAACCTTATTTTGAGCAGTGTTCAGCACAGCACAGGCTTTGAAGCATCTAGTTACAGGTCTAAGTAATGGTTGCTACAGTATTAGGGCCTGATCTATATTTTGATTTGCTTTATTAAACAATGTAAGAATGATTAATTCTTCCAAATGTAATATTAGCTGCCTTACTTTTTTATATAATATATTGCGTTATAATTGCTATGAAGTTGTAAATTTGAAAAAGAAATTTTATTTAAAATATTTTCTAATTAGCTTTGTAGTTGAAATTTTGTAGTCAGTAGATTAGTCTCATGAGTTGCACTTCATGACTGAAATATAATCATTGTGTAACAGTAATGTAACTGATCTTTGTTACATCTACTTGTAATTTTTATATAAAACTTATTTTTGGTAGGAGACTATCTGAAAATTTGATTGATTTGTGCTACTTTTTACTGCTTATTTCAGATTTTAGTTCACCAGTAAAGGGATACAAATGTGTAGAGAAAGACCTTTTTTTTTGACATTTTAAACTTTTTTTTCTTTCAAAGTAATTGTTACATGTTAAAAACTTTTATTTTAAAAATGATATTAAACAAGCGTTTTTCAAATAAAAATATTTTGACTTAATCTGTTACTCTTTTATGATATGTCAAGAAAGGTGTATTCACATGAAATTTTACATTCCTCCTATTTCCTTTTGACCAGGAAATTGCAAAATTTGCTCTCCACATGGCATTAATAACTATTAAACTTTTTTATTTTTTTGGTTAGTTTAGGTTCATTATTTAATGGACATTATTTAATATGTCCGTTTTACAAGTGACTGATTTCTCGGTGTCAAAATCAGTATCTAATAGAGAGTATGGTAATAAACAAAATGTAGTCTATTAAAGACATAATCCCATATCCTATTCAGTAGCAGAGAACGCAAAATGATCTGAGTATATTTCATCTAAAATCAGTAGCATTATCAGAACGTGACATGCACATCCTGATATTTTTTCACTTCTTCTGCAGTGCCAGATCTCAGACAGACTTAGAGCATCGTTTTATTTAATTTTCTTTTTTCTGCATAAAGAGTGGCCATGCTTGGAGGCAGCAGTAACAGTCCAGTGCTCAGCAAAATTACAATTTATTCCCTGTAAAGCAGAGACTCACTTAAAACAAATTAACAATCTTATCTTGCAGCAAAGATGATGCTTCTTAGAAAAAATATTAAAAAAATAGATTAAGACTTTGTTGTTAACAGTGTGTTGTATTTTCACAGGTATCCAAATTACGAATTTATCAGTGATAACTCCATATCCTGGTCAGCAGGACTTCATAACCGATACACCGAAAACTCCCTAAGAGGTGTTATTCTGGATATTCATTTTTTGTCTCAGGCAGACTTCCTAGTCTGTACGTTTTCGTCCCAGGTAAATTGCAATAGAAATACTGTATGGAGTATGTGTATCAGTTCTAAATCTTAGTTTTCTTCATGCTTCTGTTATCTTATTCTCGGTGCTTTCTCGTGGGCGTTTCAGGGAAGAATTAAAGGCTTGGTATGCTTTGTGAACATTTAAGAGGGCTGTAAGCACTGGTTGATTACTTCTCTGCAATTGAAGTTACTGGCTTAATTAAATCCTTTGAAATAGGCAAGAAATAATATTAAACATGTTGAAGAGTTTGTTGTTTTCCATAAAGTTAATGTATAGCTTGTATCCACTAATTTCTATGCAGCTTAGTTAAGGCATTTAAAATATGTAAAAATAATTTTAAACATGTTTTACACTTCTTAATTTTGCATAAAGTTAATATGTAACTTGTGTCCCTCCATTTCTACACATTACACTCTACTACAGTTTAAACATGTCTGCTCTTCCCTTAGTTGATTGTGGGAGTGGAAAAGGATGAAGAAAACAGACATTTAATTTCTCTTCAGAGTCTATTAACATTTCTAGCAATCCAGCAGCAGTGCAATAAATGTGAATTCTGACCACTGAAATCCATAGAGACTTCTTGTTGCAGATAATTATATGCTACAAGCTGCTTTTCTTAAGTGGTTTGGTGAAACAAGTTGGGATCCATTAGAATACTGAATCAAACAGTTGTCATCATTGGCATTTTCTTCTTACTATGTCATATTATATACTAATTTCATACATCATGAAAAGCTGTTTTAAGAAGCATTTTTTTAAGAGTAAAAAAGACCAGAAAGCAGTATTTTGTGACTGATATGCTGATCCAGCTAATTCAAGTATGACAAAACATGATTAAAATCAGATTGAATATTTTTTACCTATTGCTGTCCTATACGCTATTAGATGACACTCCTGGTTGGGAAAGCATTCAACTATAGATGGTGATAGATTGTGATCAATATGATTTTACTGTTACATGGAAGTGGACACAAAACTGAATGTTAAAATTCATTTTAAAAACAAATGTTTTCCACAGCCTCAAATGTAAATTTTCTTCTGCACCGTAATGACAATTAGATAGGTAACATGCATAGTATTAATACTAATCTGTGATCAATACGGTGATATACTGACCTTGACAGACTGAATTCCGAATAACATTACCATGACAAGAAGACAGCAAAACCAGAAAAATCATAGAAAAGCCTCTTATCCCTCAGTTGTGCTTGTGGATACATTTTTTTTCACTGTCCACCAAACCCTCTGAAGAAAATGACATTTTATAGCATATTTAGAAGGTTATTAATGTGGGCTACTTCAGACAAAGACATGAATAAACTCTAAGTAAAAAACCTCGCTAAGAAAAGTTTGCAAGGAGCCATCCGCTTTTGTAATAATGTTGATTCAAGGGAAGTATGTTCACTGAATGCATATAATAGTGAAAGAGGTGGTCATCAGCCAAGACCTAGGGCTGTATGTCTTAAATGCCACATGTGCATTGGCATAGTGACAGTTTATTCTGAAGCAAGAATTATGTGCTGTTTGATAAAAACTTAGTAAGAAATCCCTAAATTTTCTGCTATTATTATATTCAGACAGCTGTACTGAAAGTGGTAAATGTTTGGTTTAAATGAAACACTGGGAATAAACATAGAAGAAACATGTTTAAATATAGGTACAAATGGCTTGGATGGAAGGTTATTATAATTGAATTGTAAGTATTGGAGAAATTTTGAAAAACGAATGTATGTTAAAATACATTGACGTATTTAAAGTGATGGAGGTTGATGGAGACCTCTGGAGGTGGTTTGGTACAACCCCCTTTGAGGGTACCTTTGGGGTACATGGTATCTTTGAGCTCCAGACTCATTCTGCATCTCCTGGCATTTGACAATAGGCATGTTTGCTGGATGACATGCTTGGTTTTCCAGAGTTGCAGAAAGTTCTACTTAGCTACTGTAGAAAATCCTGTATTAGACTGTTACTCTCAATAGCAGGAACTATGAATTTGGTCCAACTATCTACTTAATTCATTGTGGGCAACTTCTTGTGTTTTAATAATTCAAACTCCTCAAAAATAGTTTAGCACCTATTTTGCTGGTCATGGATCAATGTGGATCTCTACAGTATTTTCACATATTGGGCTTTTCTAAGGTCTATTGCAAGTTTTCCCACTGTTTAGAAAGATTTCTCTTTTATGGGTTTAAAATTTGGTCCTCTGATCTCTAACATTTGAACTCCTATCCCTGTCCTTTCATCAATGAAATAAACAGTTTAGTAGTTACTTTGGCATTGAAGGTAAGCAAAATCAGTCTGTTAATGACCATATTTTGTCCAATCTGTATGAAGAGAAAGAAAGGATAAGAATGTATTCTAATTTATTTCCATTGAGATTTTGGACTTCCACATTAATCAGTTGTATGCTGACTTTTTTCCATTTTCTTTGCCAAAGAGAAAAAGACTTTTTCCTTGACAAAAAGAGTCAAAACTAATTACAGAGGTATTAAGAGAAAATTACAGTACATGTGAATAGGATCAGGTGCTTTAGGAAGTCCCCTATGTTAATTCTTGTTTATGCTACCAAAATTAAATGGATACTGATGTAAGCTGAAGAATAGATATTTAATTTAAAATACTGTTGTTAAAGAAATTAGGCCCATCAAGTGATGTGGAGCCAAGGGAAACAACCTACCTTGACATGTTTCAGCAACATTGCATTAATTCAGATGTATAGAAAAGCCACATGATAGTTACACAAATCATAACGCAGCAGCAGTGTTAAGATTGCACATTAAAACAAAGAGCTTTTCTCTCTCTTCGGTCTTCATTTAGATGATATCGTAGCTCCCTCTGCCTGACGTATTTTTCTTCATAATCGCATTTCCTTCCAGGACTTACTAATCTCTGTATTTTGCATTGTACATATAAGTATACAAGCTGCAAAACAAGTGAATCTATGAATAAAAAATGGGAGGCTGGCTTTAACTATAATTCTGCATGTGCATTCTTTGCCTACTGTCCTTAAAAATTTACCTACCCAGATTTGGTGCTACAAAAAAAAACATTTGCTGAGAGGAGGTGTATGTTTTACGTCAGGTATGCAGGACACTTACTAACTAGCATTTCTACTGAAAGGATTTAAAATGTTTTACGTAGTGTGTATCCTCCTCCTGGGGTGCCCACACATGCATAGAACAAAACATCAGAAACAGTCACAGAAGCTATAAGTAAATAACCTATTACCAATGCATGGGTAATCAAATTTGTTTCTGTATTACGGTGTATAACAAATACATTGAAATAATTAGCTTCAGCCTGATCTTCTGAAAACTACTTCTGAAAAGTTATTTCAAAGAGCAGATGGAGACAAATAAAAGGAAATCTATTACATTTTTAAAGCAAATGCCTCTCTCAAAGAAGCTAGGAAAGTACAAATGTCTAGTTTGATCAAAGTTCTATTCACTGTATCTTCAGAGGGAGAAAAGAAAAGCTTTACTATATTTACATAAAGTGAAAATCATGAAAAAGCTCAAATCCTTCTTCATATTGAAGAAGTCTGCTGTATTGTTAGTTTTTCAAGCTTATGCAAAATCAGAAGGTTACATTAATGTAGATTACAAGTCAGAAAGGTCACAGTGGCCAAATCAGACACCTGATAGTGAAGGGCTTTCTAGCCAATTGTTGAAAAGACATTCATTTAATATAGTGGCAGCCTTTTGTGTTTCCGGCAACTCTGAGAAATACAACACGATTCTGCTGTGGGGACCTTTTGCCAGTATGAAGAAAATTCCCTTCATAAAATGTGATACAATGACACTTCAAAGTGCATCTTTCTCCTCACTGATACCATTATTGTCTTGCTGGAATGCAGCTTCATTTACTTGTCTTGCAAGTTGCTAACAGTCATAATTCTATCACTGTTCTAATATTAAAAGCATTTTAAAACCTTGGACTTACGGAACCTACTCAATTGTGAAAATTTGAGCTTCCTTTAGAAAAGTAAATGTAAACCCCATTATTGCAGAATAAATTTTGAAAATGTAAGTTCTAAAAGTTCAAAGAGAAGTAATACACAGTTTTTATTAGTAGTAGAAAAGGAAAACAAATTTGCTTTTACATTTGGTTTGCTACGTATCATTATTTTAAAACGCAGGATGGCTAGTGTTCATATAGATGTTTTCAATTTTTACTGAGAAATAGACTCTTCTAATTATGCATCTATTTATTTATGTATTAATCTGATCACCAGAGTACTAAGTAAAATGCTGCAAAATTATATGATTCTTATTAGTAAATAGGCATGTTTTTGGTGTTTTTTGGTGGGGTTTTTTTTGACCTGGACATCCCAAAACTTGACCCTCTTGTGAAATATAATTGTTATATGTTGTTTGCTGACTTCTGTGGTATATTGCAGGCACAGACAATATTTATGACTTCTCTTCTGTTTTTATTTCTAAGGTTTGTCGAGTTGCCTATGAAATTATGCAGACATTGCATCCAGATGCTTCAGCATATTTCCATTCTTTGGATGATATCTACTACTTTGGGGGACAGAATGCACACAACCAGATTGCTATTTATGCTCATCATCCACGAACTGCTGATGAAATTCCTATGGAACCTGGAGATATCATCGGTGTAGCTGGAAACCACTGGGATGGTTATTCAAAAGGCATCAATAGGAAATTAGGAAGAACAGGCCTGTACCCATCCTATAAAGTGAAGGAGAAAATTGAAACAGTCAAGTACCCTACATACCCAGAGGCTGACAAGTAGATTAAAAAGAAGACATTCAGCAGTAATTCTCAATATTGATTGGTTCGAACCAATCAACACACTAACTAATGGTTTATATGGGATTTGAATATGCATTTTAACATGCAGTTAAAATCAAAGCCTTTAGTAATGAAACTGGATAAGAAGCTGAGAACAAGCGGATGGGTTATTACCTGAACTTAAACATTTTTTGTTATATGCACTCACACATGCACACACAAAACCACATACAGCAGGAAAACTGTTGTTTTATACTTTTTGTCTCTTTGCAGGATTTGTCCCAGTCATTAGTCTTACCTGAGCTTTCGGCTCTTTTCTCTGCCATTAATTGACAACAATGTTTAGACTTATAACACTGCCACATTGTGTAATTTGAGTGACATGAACATATTTTGTATGTGCAAAATTTAAAACATGGTGCCTATATTTGAAAAATTTGTGACCTTTTTAGAAGAGCCATGCCTGTTTCACAATGGGCAAGAGTCAATCTTCAACTGGTGTTACCGTGACCACTGAACTTGCTTCAAACAACAGATTCAGATTTCAGACTAGATTTCTTTACAAGTTTATTTTTAGCATTCCATTGATTACTTCTCGTCATTAATAAAATAAAGGATACATCCAACAATAAAATAGTTACTGTCTGTTAGGAACTTTTGTAAAACAATGCCATTAATGAATTCTTTAGTACTGATAATGTTTCTGGAGGTTGCCTTTGATTAAAAACACGAAACAAACCACAAAACCCACAAAGGAAAAAGTAGCTGGAGTTTCATTGAATTTTTAAACATTCGATATGTAGTACAACTGCTAGTGGCACAGTGTTTCTCAGTTCTGTGGACAGTGGGTTTTGGCAGGATGACTTCAGTGGCTCAATTTCTTACATTTACTTTCTAGCAGTGTTCTTTTACCTTCTGTGTTTCTCTTCCAAAAATATATTTTTTTAGGGTAGTATAGATAGCCACTTATCATTTTGGAATTGAATGTAGTTGCTTTTAAGTAAAATACGCCAGGTTATCCCATTTATATGATTTATTACCAATCTAGAGTACTCTAAAAAAAAAAAAAAATCTAACAATTTACCCAGAAAGTAGTAGGTTCAAAGAAAATATACACAAGGATGGATTTTTATGCATGACATAAAATTGTTAGTAATTCTTAGTGTTTTCAAATCCGTTGCTAGTCTGCTCTCTATGAAGAAAAGAGGTAATGTACAAAACAGATGTACAAACAAAATCATAGATTTGGGGGTTGTGTGTGTATATATATATAACTGTACAAAATATGAAGAGATTATTTCCAAATAGAAAGAATATTAATAGCATTATACAGGTTCTAGGGCAATCCATTCTGGAATACTGGAAGTGTAGAAAATGTTTACTATTCAGACACTGAGAAAATGCCACATGAGTAAAGATTTAAAAAGCATGACTGGTTGACCCTAACAAAGCAAAAGTTAAAAGGATATTTAATTATATTTATAAATAGACCAAGAATAGTGTTGACATAATGAATGGATGCACTTGACCATGAATAAATTTTAGGCTGAAAAGTAATTCTCTGGAGGTGTGAAGTTCAGAAACAGTCTTCTAATTGAAATAGTGGGAAGATGGAACTTGATTGGTATGTAAAGGAATTAACAAAGTAGTTCTCTGTGACATAACTTGTAGGACTGATCCTGTAGATCCCTTCCAGTTATGTGTTCCTCAACTGACAGACTATTTTGCATCTTGAAAGAGAATAACAAAATCAAAGTCAAAAACAGCTGTGGAGAAAAAAAAAAAAGATAAATTGCCTGATAGTAGTATTAAATAGAAATACCAGTTAAGAATGCGCTTAGGTACCAAATGGGATTTAAAGAGGGAATGAATAAAAGCAAATGGGTAAGAGTGGCCAAGAAATGCTAAAGATGAATTTTTGTGCCTACAGATGACGAGAGTTAACTGGTGTTTCTTTGTATTGGAGCTATTAAGGAAGCTGTTCAATGTTAGTTTCCTGTCTAAGTGATTCTGATAAATTTTCCACTAACTTGTGGTATTTCAGTAGGCTAAATTATAACTTTTATTTTTACTTAAATTTGAATTGTACATATAAAGCTAATGCTGCTTTCCTTTTCAACTTGAAAAAAAAAAAAGAAATCCAAACCCACAAACATATTTTTATCAATAATTAGATCAATGCACTTTATCTTTGGGAAAACTAATTTAATTATTTCTCCACAAATACTGCAATATCTGTTTGATATTTATAGATTTTGAAAATGTTTTATTTTTGAAGCTCTTCACCTCCAACTTTGGAGCTCATAATTTCCAGCTCATTTCTTAGTGTGAGGTGCAGAAATAGTATTCATAAATGAATTAACATATGAAAATTCCTATATAGTGAGGTAACTCAATTGAAAATATCACTAAAGAATAGTGAAAATTGAAAATAGCAGAATATCTAAGGTGACCCCAAAGGCAAGAGCAGATCTTCTGATGTAGTAACGAGAGAAATGAAAACACTAATGTTACAGAAGACATACCTACATAATGTGGCAATTACTCAACCGATTATAAAGGTGATAAACTATTGGCAAGGTACATGTGCCTCCTTATATATTCTAAGTATCTAATGCATAATTAGCTCATCATCTTTGAGAAAATGATCATGAAATGGTATGAAATTATAAAATTATTATTAATAATCAGAAATGTACTGATGTAGATGCTATGACCTTATTCCCCTGGACTCTAGTGCTTATAATGCAGTACTGCTCAGAGGAGGGAACCTAACAATAGGTTGCTTACTAGATGCATCTGTTTCTAGAAATTTGTTTCCTTTAGGACTACCAGTTAGTTACATCTTATAATCCTGGGGCCTTGGGATGTTAAAACTGAATTTGTTTTATATTAAACAAAATTAATATTAGAGACTTTATTCTCAATTATGGTGGAGTCCAGGTAGTATGGAAGGATCCATGGGTAAATGAAAATGAGACCACCCCAAATTCTTATTGTAGCTCAAAGAAAAGTGAAATAACAGGAAAGAAAAATTTTATCTTGAATATCCAAAAGAAAACTGAATCTTTTGGAAGTTGTGAACTCATAAGGTTCTAACCAGAATGCTTGCAAGCAAGCTAGTATACATCTTGTTTCTTCCATTTGCCTGGTAGCTCTGCAACAATCCAGCCATGTAATTTTTTTCCTCATACCAAACCACCAAGTCTGACATCCGTAAAACAAAGACAGCCCTCGCACTCTCTTAAACAAGCTAATGTTTAATTAAATTTTTCCTCTTTAAGAAGCATTTGCGCGTGTGTGTGCGCGTGCGTGTGTTGTGTTCATAAAAAAGAATATGAACAGTATTCTTTCCTTCTTTACTATTTTACATTATCATTGTCACATTCTCTGTAATGACTTATTTTCTGGGTAAATGTGGTCTCTGTAAACTGAATATTCTACTAGCTGGGCTAAGACATTTATTCTCAGTAGTTCAGTTAACTAGTTTTCTGTGATATTGGTGCACCTGGAGACTGCAGTCATCAACAGCAGTTCACTGCTCCCACTGCAATTACAACATCCTGATTTTCCCTGATGTCCAGTCCAGCTTACAGTCAGGTGCATGGGATTCCCAAGCTGCCTCTACCAACATCCTGTCCCTGTAAAGTGTGGGGTATTATGGATTTCTTCACAAAGGAGGATGATTTATTTCAAAATTTTTATCTTCAGAGAAGTCTTTGGTCTACCCTTTCTACCACTGAGTTTTAAGGAAACTTGCAATTACCAGAAAGATTTCTCTCCTTTACCAAATTTTTAGAAAAGAGAACTGATGATACCTTTCTTTTGGAGATACATTCACAATGTGAAAATTTCCTCCATAATGGGTTTTATGTTTCTTGGATATGCAAATATAAAATAAGGGTCTTGGCTTCTAAGCTAGGAACATAAGAGAATATAAAATAGAAAATTTTCATTACAAATTCTTGATAAGGGGAGGGAGATTTTCCAGTGCCAGTGGAGGGGCACCTACCATTTGGAACTTTCTCAAAACAGTGAATTAAACTTTTGTTTTTCCAGGTTGTAAGTTTCTTTGGAATGTAATCTCTCAAGTGTCTAAAGAATCCAGGTAAAAATCATTTGCTTAGTTTGGGAGGTGTGAAGGAGAGAGTCAAATAGGAAGGCATGATACTATACTTTTAATTTCAGTTGGTATATTAGTTTATAAAGCCACAAATAAAATTTCAGTACCGGATTAAGGATCTCTGCCAGCAAAATCATTCTGCTCTTTGACAGAAATACTTAAAATTTGTAACCCCTCTTTTGATTTTTGCCTAATACCAGTCCCAGTCGTGTATAAACATCATGCTGGTCATACTCTGATCGTTGGTTGTTACTGTATTACAGTTTCATTCCTTATTTGGTGGCTTGGGAGAGGTCTGTCAGAGGGCACAAACTTTGGTTTACTTAGAGTGTTGAATTAAAATTGCATTTAAAAGTCAGAAAAATTACATTTCCCTAGGGCACCACTAGAATTCTAATTGTAGTCTACAGACTTTTGTCACGATCCCCTATGTGTACCTGCAAGCTTATAGGGAGCAAGATGGAAGCAAAGAAAATTATGCATAAATATCAACCACAAACAGATTGGGTTGGACTGATAATATCCTGTTCATTTCTAAAAAGTATGAAATGTGGCACTGCATGCTACAAATAAGAGGATAGTAATGAATTCCCAAGCCTGCAAAAAAAAAAAAAAATTGCTTGTCTGTTTGCCTGTCTCACTGGTTGCATTCACTGTGTATGAGATCATTTCCGAATCCAAGTACGTAAGACAGAGGTCTTCCAGCAGTACTACAAGCATCTGAGAAACCCTTCCATTGATGTGTTTGCTGGTCTTTACCCTTTGGATGCCACATACAAATACCTAACAATGCTGCTGATGATGGCTGATCAGTGGAACCTTTATTTTGTATGCTTGTTTCCTTTGGCCCAACTTAGTTATCAGCAGAATCCTATTGCCACTCTCATTCAAGCAAGTTTGGATTGATACAAACGTATGCCAATTGTTTGCACCAAAATGTCTTTACCATTGCTCAAAATTAACTTCACGCTCTTGGGCTGACACCTAAGGAGATACTGTTGAGGGAAGGAGCTATCTCCACTGGACCTGGACTATAATGTACATCATCTATAACTGCTGACACATACATGTACTGGTTTTACTTTCAACTTTGCATGATGTTTCCACTTTATACAGACTCAAGATTTTGTTTTTATTTTAGTGTATTTATGAAGGATTTTCTTGAATATGGTTAGACAAAGTCCCAACTGTCCTACATTTTCTTCAAGAGGTGTGGTGGACCTTACTTCATTTCCTCTAATTGTCATAAAGACATCCTGCAGTCACAGCATTTTAATAGAACCATTTAGATGGATGTTTCCTGGAGACTAACATTTTTGTGCTCTTCCATTAGCCCCACTGCCTACTTGCCTGTGAGCCTCATCTACCATGGTTATATACACCTTCTTCAAACCTTTCTGCTTAATGTGTTCTGATTTCCTTGCCTAGTGGTCATTACTTGACCGGGAAGTCAAGTATTTGCTTTTTCATAGTAATGTGAAATTATATTTCCTGCAGGTTATTTTTTTATTATTATTTTTAAAAAATGCATTTTTGTATGTTCCCAAAGTAGTATAGTCAAAGATTCAAAGAGAAAACACCATAATCAGGTATAGCTAATATGTGTTTAGGAGGCTTACAAGGCATAGAAGTTCCTTGCCTAATAATATTCACAGCTCACGCCATGGCAAGTTTCTTGACCCAGATGAAAGATGTATTCTTATAGCATTCCCTATCCATAGTTGGCTATCACTTAATATATACTAATGTCTGTAGCTTAATATACAAGCGATAGGGACACAATCTGAACACAGCCTTTTACAGGACCGTAAGAGACAGGTCATTTTCTTTTCTTCAGTCTTAGAATCCTTTTAGTGTTCCTGGTCTTGTTCTTTGACATTTTTGTTTGTATAATAGAACTGCACAATTCTTAATTACTCCACAACAAGTAGAGCCACAAGAATATTACGTCTCAGCTGTGAGAATCCACTGAAGGTAGAGATTGCTGTCCAACTGTATGCAGAAGATCTGTCTCTAAAAGAAGCCAAGAATGTTTGCTCGTATCTTTCTAAACAGTAGCAACCTGGAAGAATGGAAGGTGACCAAAAAGCAGGACACCCTGTATCCTTCTTTGTGAATGAAGGAATTGGGCATCCGTTATGTTCAACCAAGACACTGGAAAGCGATTGACTAGTTGATGGGAGTAGTTTGCTTCACTACTTCAGCTTGTTGCTGGAGAATGAACTGCAATGAGTTTATAATTTTAAATCTCTGGTTACTTTGTAACATAAAATTTTATTTGTTTTCACTTGAGAATAAAATTGTTATACACAATAAGTTCAGATTTGTGGGATTAAATGGACAGTGTTTCTTCTTGCCTCAGATGGAGTTCATTGTGCAGTAACGTTTCTTAAAATTATTTTTGCTTATGACTAAACTTCAGTTACTCAGCAAAGATAGGCAAATCTTGTTAGTCTGGCTTGACCATTTTTTTTTAAACTGTGCATCACTGGAGATTATACAGAGGTTAGCACTAATGAATCTTCCCATAATAGGATTGATGGAGTCATTTGCTCAATTTTTAATTTCATTTATATACAACAGAAAAAAAGTTTTCAAAATATTAAAAAATGATAGGATGTATCTTCCTGCTCAAAATGTATTTCTCTAGGGCTGCTGATGTGTTATGGCTGCTCTTTATTACACTGATTCCGATTAACTCATGTTCTCATGTTTCTGACTTGTTGTTCATTCCTTTTGTCTGATGTTTAGATTATAGGATTTATGATCCAGGAGTCTCATTTTTTTTGTTTCTACCACTTCTGTCACATTGGGATTCTTGTCATTCAGTAGGATCCCTAGACAGTACCACAATATGAATAATAATTGTAGTCATAAAATGTCATAAAAAAAAAAAACATTTCATCTATAATGCTAAATTCAATGTGATTTTTGTAGTGTTTGCTTTTATTTCTGTTGCATTAATATTTTGTTTGGTTGTATATATTGCTTATTTGCCATCATGTGTATATGAAAAAAAAATTGTTAAAAAAAACCCACAACAAAACCCAAGCCCAGATAACAAGTATTCTTAGTTCCTTCCTACATGCTGATGACCTTTCTTATTAGTAGTAAGTTTATATGTTTGGTTATGAAACAGCCCAGTGATTTAAGAAATTACGTTGTGTACTTTGCTCTCATGCCTTTTCTTGGGACTTAGTAACTGATCATGTCTACGCTAAAACTATTTCCATGTGAATTCAAACAGGTTCGTATCTATGCCACTGCTGAATGGGTTGGTAATATATTAGTCAGTGATTGTTTTGGAAGTAAACATGAATGTATATCCTTCATTTCTGTGCTTTGCATGTAGGAGAGTAAGTGTAAGAATCATAGGAATAATGGGCTTCTATCACCTTCTGTTGAACTGGCTAGAGCTTACTCATGCCCGTTTTCATTCTCAAGATAACATGTTTCAGGAACCATGATATGGAGAGACAGATGCTTAGGCTGTAGCCAGTTACATATCTAATAGGAAAGGATAAAATCTGTTGAAGAGCCTGGAAGAAACCTCTAGAAGATGAGGATGTGACCAAGGTAATGGTTAGCTTGACATGAAGGTGTTCCAGTCTTTTCTTTATCTCCCGATGAGGTTGACTGGAGGCCTTGTTCTTCGCTTCCTGGGCTGCCCCTTCAGGATCCATTTAACAGACATACATTATTTTGTTGTGACTTTATGCTGGATGGATATTGGTTCCAGAACATGCTGTTCCTTTCTGATAAGGTGCATCTTGTCAATGCAGGTGCTCAGCTGTGCTACCTCTGTAGTAAAACAGTCTGGATTTTCTGAGTGCAGTGTTTAGTTATGTTGAGTCTCTCTTCAGAGTTTCTCTTGACGTATTTCATTTTGGTAAGACCATACACAATGGTTGAAAAAAAGAAAATAATACTCTTCTTCGCTGATTTGAGTCTGATGTTTTATTTCTGAGATACCTGTAATTTGCCTTGATGACCTACAAAACCACAAGTTAGATTTTAACTCCTTTTCTGTGGCAAGCAGCTTACTACTGTTGACTGTATCCAACAATTTGGTGCTGAAAGTAAGCTTTAAGCCTCTGCAAGTATTTCTGGCTCTTAGTGTTGTCTGAGGAAGAGTGGTGATGCACTGACGGTGGACATACAGAGTCCACAAAAACTAGTTTGGGCTAATTCTATGTGATACACTTGTTCCTACCAACATTACCACTCTTGCCTAAGTCTGTTTTATCCAGCTTTATTTTAGAATTTATCTTGCAGTTGCAGGGGTACAGGGAAATAACATTGTGCTTGATAGGCAGTTGTAAATGAGTTTGCTAAGCATGCAGCTAGTATAAGGCACAACAATGTCCGTTAATCTCTGCATTTATGCAGTATCTTCTCCAGCAACTTCTCTACCAGTGGTGCCAACTTAATTTCTTTCTTTCCAAGTGATTTCCTTCCTGTCTCTGTCTTATACTTAGAATGTTCTTCTAGTCTGTTTATTCAGCTCTCTAAAAGACCTGCATATGTACAAAAAATGAAAACAGAAAATTAAATGCAATTATCAACATACCTACTTTCTTTATCACACTGTCTTCTGTGTATCACATTTTTGAGTTTTAATTTCTTAGAAGTAAAAAAATTATTTTGTTATTGTTCAGACTTCTTAATCCTGAAACAATAAATAATAGACGAAAAGGTTTGTAGGAGTAAAGCGTTTCCAAAAGCAGTAGATTGTTTAGGCCTAGTACAAACATAATAAAAAGTTGAAATCCCATTGAATTCCTAAAAGTAGAACTGTATTAAAGATTACTCGGAATGCCAGAGTGAGAAACACACAGAATTAAAATACTTTTTTCATGGTTTTCCCCTTTTTGTTTAACTAGCTCATCTAAGTTGCATCTGTGAGGAATTGGCATTAATTAGTATCTGCTGAACTGGACAGATGCTTCAATGTACAGACTGCTTATCAGAACAACTATATGAAATTTTATCTCAAGACATTTTAATCTTAAAATTACATTGATGTTCTGTTATAGCATTTAATATTTTTGCATCTTGAGGTTTTCAGATAACCACTAGTAGGTGGTATATAACATGAATGTTAGAACTTTACATCCATCTGGAAAGAGCAGGAACAGCTGTCTATGCATAAGGCAATACATTTATGTCATGTTAATTAATCATTTTAATTTCAGTTATAGGATGTGCAAAGTGCATCACTGTTTACTGCACAGCAGTATGGCTAAAAATGATTTGTGAAATCATGGTCCATTTTTGCTGGGATGCTTTTATTAAAGAACAGTAGCTATGACTATCAGCAGGTTTCCATATTGTTTTAGTTTGAGGTTTGTCACTTATTTATCATGGCACACACTCAATGACTGAATAATGAAGAATGTAAACTACATTTTACTATTGCAGACAGATTCAAAGGATAGTTGAGTCCCTCCCAGCAGCCAAACAAATTGCTTTGGGGAAACTCCCCAAATCACTTAGATTAAGAAGAAAATAAGTTATTAGACTAAAAGACTCATACCAAGTTCAGACAAAAGTCTCTGCTCTGAAGTCTTCAAATATTCTCTCTAGGGAAGATTTAGTTTTCAAAGCGTGCATTAGAACAGTACGCTGTACCCATGTGTTCTTATTATTACTATTTATATGAGGATCTATTAATTTTATGTTACTCTGATGTTACGCTTTTTCAGAATTCCTAACATTTGTTAAGGTTGTATTTGTATATGACTATAACAACAATATGCTACAAAAGTAAACAAGTTCTCCAAATTTTCACATGCTTTTTCCTTCTGTATACATTATTACTAGTGCTCTGGAATTGATGCATGCATGCATGTATCATCAGATTACCATGTCAATACTGAAATTAAGTATCTCTAGCATGCTCGTAATTGTAGAAAACTTTTTTCCAGGAATCACAAATGGAAATTCCCTAGATGAGTGATCCTTATTTTCAACAGTAGTATCATTTAGCTGTGTATCTATTTGCAATGACAATGAACAAGCCTTTTTTCAAAGATGGTTGGAATCTGTGTTTTCCTGAGGATGCCTTTTTGATTCCAAGGTCAGGTGTGCTGATGGATATGTGCCTTAAAATTCTCTTGCTTCTGAGACTTCCCCCCAAAAATAGGTAAAGCAATTAATACTGGTAATTTCTACATAGACAAGACAAACTTAGTTCGCAGGGTTGTTCAAATTCTCTGCCACTTTTCTGGCAAAAAATTGTGATTTTTTTGACTGATCACAAAGTATTCGTTTCATGCTCTAACCTTTTTCAGCTGTACCTAGTAAGATTGCTTTTGTATGCATTTCTGACCTATATAGCCTATGCTTAATAAAAAGTTAATCTGAATACCAGGAAGAAATCTACAAAGAAAAGTTAAATATGGAAATAGAGATATAGTTTTTTGGGGGGTTTTTTTGGTGGTTTTTTTTTTTTTTAATTGCAGCTGCTGATAATAATGGCTGTAGTTTTCTTTGCAAGCTTTGGGCTATTCCCAGGATTTACTTTGTGTGCACTTACCTGCAATTAGAGTCTTCCATCCTTTAAAAGGCAGTATCCTTTGTCTTTAGACTCTAATGAAATTTCTAAAATTTTACTGTTGCCACGTGCTTCATGCATGTGTTGCCTTTCTTCATCTTTCTGTGATGTGTACGGTTTTTTAAGACTGAAACAGCTAGAACAGACTTTTGAAAGTTTTGGTATCAGAACCCCCTGACACACGTGCACTATACTCTGTTTCATCATTACAAAGTTTCTGTTAAATCATAACCAAAGCTCCTAAAAATACTGATAGATATACACAGCTCAGGCCCTGATCTTTACTTGGTTTTGAATTAAGCTCTTCAAAATTTGTCTCTTTTGACAGACTGACAAGTCCTCTAGTTTGCACCAGAAATTTTCCAACTAGATGTGCAGTAGAGTGCAATGCTGTGAATGGTCAGGCACCAATGCTCAGTGCAATCACAGCATGTTCAAAAGTTTTCACCAGTTTTGCCCATTGGTACGTACAAGAAAATAACAGAGACTTCTCTATAGACCTTTTGCAAATAATTTTGAACAACTGTTGTTCCAAGTATGTTTTCTAGCTAGTCATTCCTTCCATCGGTACTGAAAAAGGACGGATTTCTTATTCATATATTGTTTGGGAGAAAATGACAATTGAAGAGGAATAATCACATGAAGAAAGAGAAAAGCTAATTGTCTTTGTCGAACAGATTTACCTTTGGAACATGCTGTTCCCATGTGTATTCTATGTTTTTTCAACTTTCCCCTTTGCTTCAGATTTCTTTATACCTCATGAAGTCTATAATGGAAAAGAAATAAGGGTAGAATGTTTCCTTTACACCGTGCATAAATGGCTGAAGTGTACTTATGAACTGAAGAGTCTCAATTCTCTGACCTTAGGTGCAGGAATGCATGCCCAGCCCCAGTGGAATGCACACAGTGGCAATACATCTGTAAAACATAAGCTACCATACAGGTATGTATTTTTTTAATTATTAAGGGATTGATATTGAGAGAGTTGTGCATCTGCTTTTCCCTCAAGTGCTGTCTTACATATTTATTCTACTCTTCAGCATGTGATCAGTGTCATGGAGGTTTTAGGTATCAGTCACTAGACTCTTGGACTGTAATAGCTCTTATGGCTGCTGTGTTGGAGGGTTTAAAGTAAGAAGAGCAGACTGGTCCTCTGTCAGTTCTTTTCCTAACAGTGTTGATTAAGAGACAGAATAACTAGTAGTGCTTTTCCACAAATCTGTAGTCCCCAAATTCATAGTGAGATTTTTCTTATTTAGCCATTACTGACTTAGGATTATTTATCCATGTTCTAGAATGTGCATACATATCATTTTCTCTATTTTATTTTTGAGCTTTTTATTTTGGGAGAATGCTGTTAAAGCAGACAAAATGCTTTTATGAGAAACCTTAAGTTACTCATTTTAGGATTTGTTCCCTTATTGTCCAGGTATTCACCAACAATGGTGACCAGTCTGCAAATGCAGATGGCAATGTAAATGATGGTATGGTCATTACCATTTAGCTCCTTTTGTTTCCAGGATCCCTATAGCTTTATATTTTGATCTTGCCAGAACTTGGAGCCTACTCAATTGTTTGCTCAAAAGAAATACTAGTTTTCCTGCTTCATTAAATTAGCAATAACACTATCATGAGGTCCTGAGGAGACCTGAACCGAAAGTCTAAAGATACTGGTCTAGATATAAAGTTTAGCTTCAGTTGTTGCTTAGAGTAATTGCAGGGATTCTAGCACTACTGCAGGATCTAGTCTACATCAGTATCAGCTAGATACTAGTTGTAGCTATTATTGCAATGTAGTCCTATCACTGAGAGAAGTCACAGAATTCATTCTCTGGCTCGACACAATTAAGCAATGCCTATTAGTGAGACTTGGACCGTTATCTCTTTGAGAATTTAACTGCTTGGAGGTAAAAATTAGTTTAAACTTTATCCAAGTTTGGGGGAGATGTACTAAATGCAGCTCAACTAACAGTTTGCCTTGTTGTACAATAAAGCCCTCACATCCAGCACATATCCGTATATTACTGTGGTTAGAGAAGAAATCCTCAATATTTGTTTTCCTTATGGTTATTTCAGTAGCTCGTGCATAAATGATTGCTAGAATTATAGTCTCTTGATGGAAAATTAGGCTTAGACAATATTGTATCTGAAATGGTAGTTGAAATCTAACAGTATATTTAATGAGGTCCTTAGGTTTTTGCATTAAGAGGTCTACAATAAGACTCTAGTGTTAAGCAGACTCTCTCAAGTGAAGAGAGGGGATAAAGGAAGAGGAGGGAGACAGAGGGATCAGTCACTTAACCATCCCTGCTTTTAAGCACAAGGACGGTGTGCATAGCACTCTGGTGACTGAAAGTAAATGTGGCTGAAACAAACTGTTAATTTTTAGTGAATAAAACTGTCTAAAATAAATAGTGCTTTATGACATGAAGTATGTATGACCTCTATATATGCTAAGCGGTGCCTGTAGGTAGGATATTAACCATCTATTGCAGCTTGTTAATTTCTTTACTGAATTTATCACAGTCTTTCTCATATTCAGATTGATTCACTGCTTTTCCAGTATAATTTATTCAACTACATTATCATTTACGCACACTGTGGTTCTTTCTTTATTTCTCTATTTTCAGGAACCGTATTGGTCTCTAGAAATTGACACTGATAAGGCTATAACAGCTGGGAAATGAGCCTAATTTGAGCATTTATATTCTAAACAGAGGGTAATACTAGTTGACCTAAGTGTTACTAATATAAATGCCATCAGGTGGTGATCTCTTTGCCTTTGCCCTGACATCATTTAGATGAGAGCAATGGCAGGACTAACTCTCTGCTTCCAACCTGCTAGTGTGTAATACAAGCCTTAAAATATGTGAAACATAAGAAACTTATGTTTGAGTTCATACTGTGTCACCATTTATTGACATTAATGGTTTTATAAGTTTTTCATTAACAAAATATTAATATTCTGTAAGTTTAGTCAAGTACATTTAATCTATTTTCAATGCAAATGATTGATAATGTTTTGTAAAAACAAGGTAGCATTTACAGATCAGAAATGAAAACAGGAAATCTAGACTGAATTGCACATCTCAAATAGTGGCCAAAAAACCCAGAAAACATTTAAACTATTCTGATGTATCCTGATTTTATAGAAAATTAAATGTCTCAGAGAAAACAAGCGGAGGAAGAATTCTGAAACCTGAAGATTAATGAGTGCACTTTCAGATATAAAACCTTATCGTTGTTTTTTGATCCTTATTTTGAAATGGCTTCAAGTGGCTCATCTCATTTAGTTTGAAAGAGAACTTATGTTTATGTTTCAGCTTCCAAGGAGTGTTAGCTGGTTTTTTTGTATTACTACATTTTTCCTTGTTAATTAAAGGCACAGATACTCATTCCCATTTCAGCACATATTAAACCCCTGTTGGAGAATGATTCCCCACAGCATCACAGCTCAGAGAAGCAGGTGTTTGACTAATGTTCAGTGAAGATGAAAACATTTCCTGACAGATGTTCAGAGAAAAAGAAAACATAATCATTATTGCTGGGTAATTATAAATTAATTGAGTTTTGCTTTAATTGTGCCTAAGTCCGTAAGTGCTGGAAGATGGTAAAGCAGTAAGAAAAGTCCTGATCATCATGTATGTCCGAATCTCAATGATCTGCTGTCTGTACTTCAGTGGAATATAGTCAGACATACTTCAGAGAGTTTTAATGCACCAGTGTGGGTAACACTAGCAATCTAACCATAGTAAAGTGAAACTCATCATAGCCTTATTAAACCTTCATTCAGTTTCACCCTAGATTAAACATACCTATACAACACTGAAGTCCTAATTGTAGGTGCGCTTGAAAGAAATTGCTCTTAAACTGACTCTGCATTCAAGAGCTTGCTAGTTGCTCTTTTGAGTATGTCTTGAAGACCACGATTAACATAAGACACTTTTTCTTTTGAAACTCCTAAAGAAAACTGTTTGGACCATCCAAATATGGCTACCTAATAGTGCTTAAATGCTGATTAGAGATACTTATCATCTGGAATGGGGAACTTAATGAAGTCAGTTCACAATTTTAGCCTTTTCTGCTGGCAAGCTATTATATTCTAGAAATGATAGGTTAATTAACATATCATAACCATTCTCGAGGGTTTTGTTTGCCTTTTTTTCCTGAAAATAAAAATGACATCTTAGCAGATGAACTTGGCAAGCAGCATTGTGTCCTGTGAAGGGATCCTAAGACAACGTTCTGTTTGAAAGCTGGAAAGTTTCTCAAGTCTGTTTAATTGTGACAACTGTCTCTCTAGAAAATAAATTCTAAGGGAGGAGTTAAGGCTATTTAATGGATTATTTAGTTTTTTTGGATTGAGTAGAATCTTTTGCTATGTTTGTAATTCATTCTCCTGTGACTCTTCCAAGGATAAGGTGTAATAGAATAAAATGGTTTTTTTTTTGTTTACTACCTGTCATTTTTGACCTGTTATGTCTTGATGGTGGATCCCTTGTAAGATAAACCTTTTCAGCACGCTCCATTATCCCTGGTTCTAATTGCTCGGATGCTTGCTGTTTGAATAACATTAATTGTTATTCTGTGAAGAATTTCTGCTGCACAACAGGAAAACTTACAGATGGAATATTTTAAAGGCTATTTTCTGCTTTGTCAATATAGAAGGGATCTGACTCCTGGCACACTCTTTCTTTTACTCAAGTTTGTAAATACTTTAAAAATCTTTATTGAAGCCATACTACTTGCCTGCAAAATACTTCTATATTACTTACCTGACAAGGTGATACTCCTCTCCAAAGCATAAGTGGGGAGCCCACTGAGGTAACATAATTTGAGCATGATCATGCTCTCTGCACTATTAAACATCGAGGGTTTAATTCCTGATCATAATCTCCTCAGTCCAGAAGAAACAAAAGTGCTAATAAATTTTCCTTCGTTATTCTCGTTCTCTCAAATGGTATTGCGATGAACATATTCCAGAAAGTTGACCGAGACTGTGTTCAAGTTTCTCATAATTATATTCATCGTTCTGGTGAATCTGGCATAACAAGTCAGGATTAGCAAAGTCCCCATTCAAGGTTCATTCAGGCAGCTACTCTGAGCTACTGGTATCTTCAGTTGTCTTTGACAGGATCAACGAAGTCATACCTTCTTGAATTTAAAATGGAAATGTGTTCTCTGAGACTGGTCTCTCTCACCAGCCTCTGAGACCAGTGGGCAAGTTTGGGGCAAGGAAAACTTACCCATGGTGGAGGAGACTTAGTTTAGGGAAGATTTAAACAAACTGGGCATACATAAGTTAGCCACTTCATTTACAGTTGGTGTGTTGTCATCAGATCCTCCCCAGACCATTGTTGACAATGTGTGAGAATACAGTGTTGGTGCACACTGCACCATGAGTGGACCTGACTCAACAAGGGCTGATGGATTTGGCTGATGTCATTGTAAGGTCACTCTTAATTGGTTTTGAACAGTTGTTGTGTTTGGGGGAGATTCCTAAGAACTAGAAGAAAACAAGTGTCATTCTTACCTTCAAGAAAGGCAAGAAAGAGGATCTTGGGAGCTACAAACTGGCCAGCCCTACATCAGCCTCTGGGAAGCTATGGAGCAAGTAATCAGGGAAACTATTTCTAAACATATTAAAGACAGAAGGTGATCTGGAGTAGTTGGCATGCATTTATGAAATGAGTGTCATGCTCCACCAACCTGATAGCCTTCTGTGAAAGGCTGACTGGCTCAGAAGATGAGAAGAGAGCTGTGAATGTTGTTTATCTTGATCTTTGTAAGGCTTTTGACACAGTCTGTGAATTGCATCCTCTAGACAAACCTATGAAGTAACTTATGACCAGAGAAGTGGACAGTGGGATGGGCTGAAAATTAGCTGAACTGCTGGGCTTAAAGCTTTCTTATCAGCAGCATGAAGTCGAGCTGGAGGCCAGTCACTGCTGGTGTACCCAAGGGCTGATACTAGGACTGATACTGTTTAGTACCTTTGATGACTTAGATGGTGGGGGCAGAGTACACCCTGAAGTTTGCAAATGATCCAAAATTGAGAAGAGGGGCTGATGCACAAGATGGTTGTGTTGCTATTCAAAGAGATCTTGATAGGCTGGAGAAATAGGCTGACAGGAATCTCATGGAGTTCAACAAAGGGAAGTGCCACGTCCTGCACATGGGGAGGAACAGCCCCATGCACCAGAGCAGGGCTGGAGACCAGCTGGCTGGAGAAGACCTCAGCAGAAAAGGACTTGTGGACGACAAGCCGAGTATGAGTCAGCTCATGCAGCAATAAACATCAACAGCATCCTGAGCTGCATTACGAAAAGCATTCCCAGCAAGTCAAGAAAAGTCATTATTCCCTCTACCTGGCACTGGGGAGGCTACATCTGGAATCCTGCGTTCAGTTCTGGGCTCACCGGTGCAAGAAAAACATGGACTTGGAGCAAGTCCAAGGAAGGGCCACAAAGATGGTTAAAGGATTGAAAAATATCCCATGCTGAATGATCTGGGATTGTTCATCCTGGGGAAGACTCAGGGGGGATCTTATCAATGTGTATAAATAGGTGATGGGGCAGAGAAAGGAGACTCTTCTCAGTGGTAGCCAGTGATAAGACAAGAGGCAATGGACAGAAACTGAAACACAGGAAATTGCACTTGAACATAAGCAGCAGCTTGTTTACTGTGAGAATAGTCAAACACTGGAACAGGTTTCTCAGATTGTGACATCTCCATCCTTGGAGATATTAATAACCTGTCTGGACAAAGTTTTGAGCAATCTGCTCCAGATAACACTGCTTTGAGCAAAGGTGTTGGACTAGACAATCTTGAGAGATTCTTTACAACCTCAGGTACTCTGTGATTCTCTCTCTAATCTAAATACTGTGGCCTTTGTCTTCTTATATTTAGAAATATCAATGCAGAATTCTAGGTTATTTTTCCAATGCATCCATGTTAAGTTGGGTCAATTTGTGAATAAATTATGAGGTTGGTTACAACGCTGGGGGTAAGAATTACAGTTGTTTCTGGCTGATTAATGAGTTTCAGTAAGAAGGATTTGGTGGCTTAAATGCTACATTGAATTCCCCTGTGCAGTGTTGTATTTTTTGAAAACTTGCTGCCCATCTATGCACTAACTCTGTTGATGTTAGTGACACCTCAAGTAGCACAATTTGAAAAGGACTTTTAAATGTTCCGATAATGTTTACAGATCAATAGAGAGTAGGATTTTTCTCTTAAAGTTGAATTGGTCCTGCAAAACATAATAGTAAAAATGTTAAGGTATTACTTTAATCATTGAGAATAGTAAATGAAGCTGGATATACAGTAGAAATTAGAGGAAAGGGCTATTTTTTTATATAGTGGCTTTTCCTAAGTAAAACTGCAGCTAAAACTATGTTAAGTGTAAGGGAAACAACCTACTGTTTTGAGTATGAAGGAAAGAAATTAGCACAATTTTCTTTCAAGCCAAAAGAGTATCTTCCCTAACCAAGAGACACATATTGAGGCTTGCTGGTGAAGGTATAAGAAAGATATTAACAATCCAGAAGATCTTCAAAAACAGGCTGGTGAAGTTGCTGAATTATCCTAGAACAGTTGTTGAGAACAATGTTACTGGTGGCTTGTTCCTGCTCTGTAAACATAGGAGCTCCTTGTAAGCCCTTGTGTTTCAAAAAAGGTCACTTAAGAGATTTATCTTGCTGATAAAGCTCCTTTTGGTGCCAGCCTAGAAGAAAGTGTCACTGATGAGGACTTCCATAATACCGTTGCCAGTATAGTCGTGAAAAATATTGTGGTAGTAAAAATTATGGTGTCTACCCATGGTCATGGAAAGACATCAGGCAACCAAAAGAATTGTATGTAGCCGGATTAGTTTGATAATTTGTGAAGCATGATCACACATTAACTGTACATAGTTCTGAATTAGGTTGCTTCTGAGTTCAGCTGAATAGTGCAGCTGAGGAGCTTGCTTACTCCATGGGTCTGCAGTGGTTTTCATGCTTACTGATACTCCTGACCACCAGAGTATTTCCCTGTGTACTGAACATAATGTATCTGCAAGAAGAAGTTTAAGCAGTTCTGACATTTCATGTAGCATATTTTTTTCGCTTCCCAGAGCCAGAAATCCTAAGCTCTTAAATCATTATCTAAAGCTTGAGCTTCTACATAGACCCATGGACTCTATGTGGAAGCCTTCCGCTTCACAAATTTTGCTTCTTCAGTAGTATTAACATATGCACTCATGTCGCTAATTTGGTCAGAGTAAATGTCTCAGCACTAACTTCTCCCTGTCTGATTTCAACTAAAACTTAAACTGATCATGCAAAAGAAATATAAGGCTCTTCAGCATGCATTTTAGTGCTTAAGTCATTTTCACTTAAACATATGACTTGGGATTGAATTTAAAAAACTTCAAATATACTTGTTTTTCCTGTAATAGGAGCCAGAGCAATTGCCAGGAAATATAAGTAGAAAATGCAGAGTGATATTTTCAATGGAAAGCTAAAGTAACAATATATTAATAAATGGCAATAATGGCATTTGTGAGATTACTGAAGGGAAATGGAAGAGACTTTGTGTGATATCCATGTGTGTTCATAGAGCTCATTAAGTATAGGCTGTATTACATTTATTTACCATTGTAAGAACATTAGAAGTTGCCTTCAGGGTTCTAGGAACTGTGTACGCATGCAACAAAAATATATCAATGCTTTGACACGCTCTTAGCTTGTTCAAAGAAACCTCAAATAAACCCCATCAATAAGAATATAACAACAGTTTCAGAATAGAGAGAATTCTGTTGGACAGTTATAATGACCAAAAGCATATGTATTACACCAGATGCATGTATAACTGTCAGACCGAAAAGCCTGGGTTCTTTTTATCTGTACCATAAGCTTATGCTAGGAGGTGAGAACTAACATATTCTGATAAGGCGTCTGAAGGACTGTGTGGGTTTTTTTAACTGCTGGGGAATAGAGTCATAGAATCATGGAATGGTTAGAGTTGGAAGGGACATTAAAGATCATCTTGTTCAAACCCCACTACAATAGGCTGGGACACCTACCACTTGACCGTTGCTCAAAGCCCTGTCCAACCTGGCTTTGAACACTTCCAGAGATGGGGCATCCACAACTTCTCTAGACAGCTTGTTCTAGCTTGACCTCATTAACCAGAAAGTGAAAATGAACCCTGAACTCCTAATTTAGTTATGAAAGAAACAAAATAAGAAACGTGGAATCGTCACTAGGATTACTGAAAGAATAGACTATTTCAGTTGGAAGGGACCTACAGCAATCATCTAGTCCAACTGCCTGACCACGTCAGGGCTGACCAAAAGTTAAAACATGGTATTAAGGGCATTGTCCAAATGCCTCTTAAACACTAACAAGCTTGGGGCATTGACCGCCTCTCTAGGAAGCCTGTTCCAGTGTTTGACCTCCCTCTCAGTGAAGAAATGCTTCCTAACGTGCTACCTCCCCTAGCACAGCTTTGAACCATTCCCATGCATCCTATCACTGGATACCAGGGGGGAGAGACCAGTACCTCCCTCTCCACTTCCCCTCCTCAGGAATCTGTAGAGAACAGTGAGGTCGCCCCCTCAGCCTCTTTTTCTCCAAACTAGACAAGCCCAAAGTCCTCTTGGGACATTCCTTCCAGCCCTTTCACCAGCTTTGGCAAAACCCTCCTGTGGATGCATTCAAGGACCTTCACGTCCTTCTTAAAGTGTGGGGCCCAGAACTGCACATAGTACTCAAGGTGAGGCCACACTGTGGCTGAGTACAGCAGGATAATCACCTCTTCTGACTGGCTGGTTATACTGTGTTTGATGCACCCCAGGATGCACTCTTGTAGTCTTGCAAATGAGGGGACTGGGCTGCCCAAGGTCTATCATTAGTATTAAAGACTGACACAAAAAAACACACTGAATGCGTCCACTTCTTCATCCCTATGAGTCAAATGACCATTTTCAACATGTATCGGTCCAATGTTTTCTTTAGACCTCTTGCTATTAACATACTTTAAAAAGCCCTTCTTGCTATCTGAAACAACACTGGCCAGTTTCAGCCCTGGCTTTGAGCTTTGGCCTTTCGTGCTTTCTCCCTGCATAAGCAAACCACAGCTCTGTACTCTTCCTGCAAAGCCTAACCTTGCTTCCAGAGGTCATACACTTTCTTTTTTCTCTTAAGCTCCACGAGGACTTCCCTGTTTAGCCAAGCTGGTCTTCTGCCATGCTTGCTTGATTTACAAGTGGAATTGCTTGATCCTGTGCTTCTAAAAGGTGGTTCTTAAAGACTGACCAGTGAACCCTCTCTTTAGATTGTCTAACATTTTCCATTATGAAGGATTTTTGTTACACGTTGGCCTTTTTTCCCCTCAAAGCTTTAATACCTTATTGTTTTCACCAGCCTTTGAAGTTTGTCAGGGTCAAAGGTCTTCAGCTAGAGACAGGTCTTTTGTTAATATTTTGAAATTCTCATTGATTTATAAAATGTCACAAGTTACTATTTCCCTTCTTTCATTTGTATTTCTGAAAGAGATTTTTGTAGGCTGCCAAAAATTTTTGAATGTAAAGACTACAAGTCCATGCTGCTACTGTGATGGAAAAATGTGTATTGGGAACATACAGGACTTGCAGGAGCACCTACAGCAGAAAGGAATGATGCTGAAAGTAAAGTGCGATTGATTCATGATGGATCACCTGACCCAACAATACATCCATTTTTCCTGAGGCTTCCTAAAGGGTAAAAGAAGAGGAGAGAAAAAGATCTATGTATTTCCTTCTGTTCTACCAGACTAAGCACATGACATGCTATGCCATCTCCCACTCCAGTATGAAAACTTTTGTTCAAACTCAAGCATTATTTTGATTCTAAAGCCATTAGGAAATACTACCTTCCTGCTTGCTCCTGGGAATTTTACTATTTTTGTTTTGAACCTCTGTATTGTAATACAGTTAGTTGTTAGTTGCATGTTCATGTTATTGTTATATGAGTTGCACGTCATTTAATATGTGAGATTTTTACATAAGGGAAAAGACTAAAGCTTGATGAAGAACTTTTTTCTGTAAGATTTTATTTTTAATACAACATTTAACGTTAATAAGGAGCAATATTGTAACTGGTATATTACTCTGTGTTTAAAATACCAAATCTAAAGGAAGAGGCAGTATGAGGAAAATAACAACCGTAAGGTTTTCTAGGAAAAATAGTCACTGTTCAGCTGGAAGGTTTGCTCCTTTTCAAAAGGAAAATAGTCTACAGATGTGGTGATCTGAGCTGGTAGGGACATCATTCTGCATAACTTATTTACTAGTTTTTCAGTTTTAGAACTGTGCAGAATATTTTGACAAGGTCGTGTGAAAATATAGGAAGAGGTAGGCAGGCTAAGGGAAACCCATTGAGTTTATAGCAAAAGTTGGAGACAAGGAAAAGAAATATTAAGATAATTAAGATAAAAGCAACAGCAATCAGTGATCATTTAAAGAAAAAGGGATGTGATAATAAGGTGAGTTATTATTATACCTATTTTCAAGTAATCAGACATTAGATAAAATAAATATCAGAATTTTAAATTTTTGATGAATATAGTTTATAAGTGCAGATAGTTAGAAATTATATAAATTTACAGTAAAATTAAACAAAGTAATAAATATGGTAAAATTTTATCCTATTTATTAAAAAATGTGTTCCATGAAATACTTGCAGGAGCATAGTAAAATAATATTTTTTCTGATAACCCACAGCTACAAAGCATAGAAGACTGAGACCATGACTAGTAAGCCTGGAGAATCATCAGAAGGTAGGTGTGGTCACTGGATAAGACCAGTGTGTGATGGTGTCTGGCACTTTCATCTTCAAGTTCAGTTGTTGACATTAGTGTTTACAGAACAGAAAGTGCAAAAAAAGCAGTGGATAAACAATCGGGATCCCCATATTAACTTATTCAATCATATTGGACCTACTAGTAATGAAAGGTACCTGTAAAACACCTGATGGAATCTAAGCAGAGAAAACATGCATATGGAGAGGTTTGGTATCTAATACGCTGTTTGTGCTAATTAATCATAGAATCATAGGGGTTGGAAGGGACCTCTGGAGATCATCTGGTCCAACCCCCCTGCCAGAGCAGATCCACCTACAGCAGGTTGCACAGGATGGCATCCAGGTGGGTTTGCAATGTCTCCAGAGTCAGAGACTCCACCACCTCTCTGGGCAGCCTGTTCCAGTGCTCTGGAAGTGCTAAAGAAGTTCCTCCTCATATTCTGATGGAACTTCTTATATTCAAGTTTGTGCTTGTTACCTCTTGTCCTATCACTGGGCACCACTGGAAAAAGACGGGCCCCCTCCTCCTGGCACCCTCCCTTTAAGTATTTATAAGCATTGATGAGATTCCCCCCTCAGTCTTCTCTTCTCCAGACTAAAAAGACCCAATTCCCTCAGCCTTTCCTTGTAAGAAAGATGTTCCAGTCCCCTAGTCATCTTTGTAGCTCTTTGCTGTCCCCTCTCCAGCAGTTCCCTGTCCTTCTTGAACTGGGGAGCCCAGAACTGGACACAGTACTCCAGTTGTGGTCTCACCAGGGCAGAGTAAAGGGAGAGGATGACCTCCCTTGACCTGCTTGCCACACTCGTCTTGATGCACCCCAGGATGCCATTGGTCTTCTTGGCCACAGGGACACATTGCTGGCTCATGGTCATCCTGTTGTCCACCAGGACTCCCAGGTCCCTCTCTGCAGTGCTGCTTTCCAGCAGGTCAGTCCCTAACCTGTACTGGTGCATGGGGTTATTCCTCCCCAGGTGCAGGACCCTACACTTGCCTTTGTTGAACTTCATATGATTTCTCTCTGCCCAACTCTCCAGCCTGTCCAGATCATGTTGAATAGCAGCACAGCCTTCTAGTGCAATTAAGGCAAATTTACATTATTATTCAACCTTCACGGATGCTGTAAAGGTTGAATAATTGATGCATAAATCCTTTTTTCTTTCTGTTATGCATCTTAGAATGTGAATGCTAAAGCATTTATGACAGTGACCTGAAACTACATCGCAACGTTGTCCTATTCAAGCTTCAGTCTCTATCGTGAACTTTGGAGGAAATATAGCCCTGAAAATGGACAACATTTGAGAGGAAAAAATTTTCTTTACTAATTTTGTTGGTAATGCATAATGCATAATGTAAATAACAGCAAGTTATAAAAAACTGTATGCGGTGATGATGTTGATTAAGTCATCATTTGGAATGCAGTTTGGTGAGAAACAAAATCACAAACTGCATAAATACCTGTGATGCACACTTTTCCCCGTTTCTGAGGACTCTGTTTTTCACTTTTATTCTGAAATATGTAGAAAGTATGATATGATAGATGTCAAATTTGCAAATGGGTAAATATAATGAAGACAATTCCTGATACAGTTAGTTGTGTAAAGCAAGAAATGTGTATGGCTAGTCAATCAGACATGCAATTAGCACTTGTATATGCCGATACGCAGCTCTGCTTGTTTTAGCTATGACTACTGTGCTGTCTCTGCAGCTTGGTTAGACATAACTGAACCAACACTAAGCCATGTAGGAAAGAAACTGGACAAGAGAGGGGCTGCAGAAGCAAAAAATACAGTGTACGCTAATTGCATAAGTATTTGTACATCTCCTTAAGTGGGATTTTAGTCTTATTATGTTTTATATTGGAATTTGTTTTACCTTCAGCAATAGGAAGAGCCTGTTGTTTTAAAGGTTTTTTTATTGTTTACTAATAAACCAGTATTACTATAGAGCTGTTGATGTTTAACTGTCTGCCTCTGAGGATCGTCATGTCATTTGTTACAACTGACTTACACATTCTGGAATAGCCCTAGGACTTAGATATTAGTGTGCCACAGAGCAAATCGGTGTGCATGGTTTTCATACAGTTGGAAGACAGGAGGAGATATATGTCGTTCTTGAGGTTCATTTGCAATCTCTGTGAAGATGATCTATAAATTTAAGTCAGTACATAAGTATATGCATTACCAGGGCTGCACAGAGTTGTGGTTTGAAGTTTGAGAGGAATAAAAACACGGGCTATAGCAGGCTCAGTAGGTCAACATGTAGTTATGTGCTATGAAAGTTCCATAGGTTCTGCCTGTACGGCTTTCTAGATAGCACTGTCACATAATTATGTTTTCTAAGTCTGTTCTTGTCAGAAAAGTAATCTTTTGGTACCAATCTATTGGTACTGTTCATAGAATCGTAGAATCACTTGGGTTGGAAGAGACCTTCAAGATCATCGAGTCCAACCATAAACCTACACTGCCAAAACCACCCCTAAACCATGTCCCTCAGCACCACGTCTACCCGTCTTTTAAATACCTCCAGGGACAGCGAATTCATGTAATTAACCAAGCCCAAACCTAAAAAATCTCTGCTAATTTTAAACATATTATAGTTACTTTCTAAGTGAAATCAAAGATACAGCTCTATGCATATGTATTTATATGCAAAACTGCTTGGCATGAGCACTGGCCTTAAGAGGGCATAACAATGGAATATGTCAGATTGTTTAAAAATAACCAACTGTTAGCTAGCCTCCCTGACATTAGTTTTATAAACTGCTGCTGATACAGCAATGACTCGTGTATTTCAAATTAAACCCAGTTTAGGATAATTTCTTTTTCTACTGTTCGAACTCATCAAGTCAGTGTAATTGTCACAGCAGGGTACTAGTGATATGGTAAGAATGCTCAGACTTGCTTTCTCTGGAAGGAATAAATGATAAATACAAAAACTCCCAACAATTCCAATATAATCCACAGATTTTGAAGAAAGAACATTTTTAATAGGATCCAGTTAATATTCTGCCCCTTGGTCATCCTCAATGGATTAAAATTTAATCCAATGTATTAATTAGCATATATCATAACAATATCACACACAATACATATGTAATCAACAAATATATGCCCTGTGTAAACAGTATTATGCTCTGTGTTTCTTTGTATCTTCCACTTGAGGATATTAAAAAGACTTACAAATGTTAAATGAAAAGAAACTTTAAATTCTGCAGGATTTTTATTTTATACCTGAAAATCTCATATTCTGTCCACAAGATTTCAGGTTATTCCCTTTTGTATTCTCTCATCTAACAAGATAATCCTGGGCACTATCATATGCAGACATATTTTTTGATATATCAACTGGCGAAATCCTGACTTCATTAATATCAACAGAAATATGTTGAGTAAAGCCAGGTTTTCATTTCAGTTCTTTTTCTGGATGTCCTTTCAACTGTTTTGTTTGGGATAATAACAGGGATTTTTCTCTTGTATATCCCAGTTGAAGTGTCAAAGATGCTTCCAAGGTTGCTTCTGATGTGAAATGAAGATCAACATTTACAGGTAAATACCTCTAAGGAAAAATAAATATAGTTTACTTTTTGTTGCTAAGAATCTTGTAATCGAAGGTAATACATAAGATTAGGCACCTTATGTCTGCATGGGAGATAAAATGTTGATGAAATACAGTTTTTCAGTCAGTGTGTGCATATAGGACAGCAGTGTTTTTCAGCTGTGTGGACAGACTCTTTTCCAACCCTAAGCTTGAGCACGGGAATGCTTCATGCATCAGACTGGTATGAGAAGAAAACTTTTTTAATCTTTTGATTTTAGTTTTTCTTGGATACCTGGTAATGTGTCGTTCCTGAGATTGAGCATTATGATGTTAACCTTTGGTCTTTGAATCCCCCTGATTTTTTTACCCATAACATAATAAGTAGCTGTCCTTAGAGCAAATGTCACTTTCATCTAGGTTATTTAGATTGCAACAGCTTTGTTTTCAGTCTTTAGAGGATGTAAAGCATCTGTAGTGGCTGTAAAACAGAAGCCAGTTTGTTCTGTCCATATCTGAATTGATCCTCATCCGAGACACTATAAATGTGAAAATTTAATGAAGTGTAGAAAGAACAGAGGTACTATAAACATCATTACCTACCTATACCTGATGCATCTTTTCTGTTCTTGTTACAAAACGGTTCAGGCAGGTCAGATTTTTTCTGAAGTAAGCTAAAAATTTTCAGTGATTGAGTTGAAGAAAAGTCAGAAAGTAGCAATGTTGATTCCAACAGCCTGGATTTTAGACAAAGGCTATGGTAAGTACCTACAATAGTGTGGTACTGCCAAAATATTTCTGGCCTTTTCAATTTAATTGTCTTGGAAGTCACTGGTATTCTGGTTTTGATACTAAATCATTCCCCTTCCAGTGCTCATAATGTGTTTTCTGAGTCATGTAGTTAAAAAAATTTGAGATTGCTGTGATAATATAAAAAGGACCTTGATATGAAGAAAAGGAATGATTAGGTAACATCTGGTTACCTTTCTTTTCCTCTGACTGATCTCTTTTCTGATATATCTATTACCTCTCTTCTTAAAAATATAAGTAGTGGACTGTTCTACCTGGGGAAAGTTTTGTTAAGGAATATGGCAATAACAAAGCCTATGGTAAACAGCTATATCTTAACGTGGGAGAATACGGAAAACTAGATGTAATGCAGCCCAGGATACAGTCAGTCTTTGTTTCAAGGGCACATTGCTGGTTCATGGTTAACTCGCTGTCCACCAGGAACCACCAGATCCTTTTCTGCAAAGCTGCTTTCCAGTGGGGTGACTCCCAGCATTAACTGGTGCCTGAGCTTGTTCCTCCCCAGGTGCAGGACTTGGCACTTCCTTCTGTTGAACTACATGAGATTCCTGTCAACCCATTTCTCCAGCCTGTCGAGGTAACTCTGAATACCAGCACAATATTCAGCCACTCCTCCCAGTTTTGTGTCATCAGTGAACTTACTGAGGGGGCACTCCACCCCATCATCAAGATCACTAATGATTGAACAGTTTTGGACCCAGCATTGACCCCTGAAGTACACCACTGGCCTCAAACTAGACTTGGTAACACTGATGACAATCCTCTGCCTGGCCATTCAGGCAGTTTTCAGTCCACCTGCTATCTAGAATCATAGAATCATAGAATGGTTTGGGTTGGAAGGAACCTTCCTCTAGTTCCAACCCCTTTGCCATGGGCTGGAACACCTTCCACTAGCCCAGACTACTCAAAGCCCCACCCGACTTGGCCTTGAACACTTCCAGGGACAGGGCTTCCACAACTTCTCTAGGGGCAACCTGTTCTGGTGCCTCAGTACCCTGACAGTAAGGAATTTCCTTCTGAGATCTAATCTAAATCTACCTTCTTTCAGTTTAAAACTGTTACATTTGTCCTATTACTACACTCCCTGATAAAGAGTCCTCCTCCATATTTCCGGTAGCCCCCCTTTAAGTACTGGAAGGCTGCTCTAAGGTGTCCCTGAAGCCTTGTCTTCTCCAGGCCAAACAGACCCAACTCTCTCAGCCTCTCTTCGTAGGAGAAGTGTTCCAGCCCGCTGATCATCTTCGTGGCCCTCCTCTGGACTTGCTCCAACAGGTCCATGTCCTTCTTATGTTGGGGGATGCAGTACTCCAGGTGGGGTCCCATGAGAGCAGAATAGAAGGAGAGAATGACCTCCCTCAGCCTGCTGGTGACGCTTCTTTTGATGCAGTCCAGGATGCAGGTGGCCTTCTGGCTGCAAGAGCACATTGTTAGCTCATGTTGAGCTTCTCATCCACCAACACCACCGAGTCCCTCTCCTCAGGGCTGCTCTTGATCCATTCTCCACCCAGCCTGTATTTGTGCATGGGATTGCTCTGACCCATGTGCAGGACCTTGCTCTTGGCCTTGTTGAACTTCATGAGGTTGGCACAGGCCCATCTCTCAAGCCTGTCCAGGTCCCTCTGGATGGCATCCCTTCCCTCCAGCATGAGTGCACAACAGAGCTTGGTGTTGTCAGCAAACTTGCTAAGGGTGCACTCAATCCCACTGTTGATGTCACCAAAAAAGGTGTTAAACTGCACTGGTGCCCGTACCGACCCCTGAGGAATGCCACTCCTCACTGGTCTCCACTTAAACATCGGGCCATTTACCGCAGCTCTTTGATTGTGGCCATCTAGCTGATTCCTTATCCACCAAGTGGTCCATCCATCAAATCCATATCTCTCCAATTTAGAGACAAGGATGTTGGGTGGGGCAGGGTCCATGGTCACTGCAGGCAAGGCAGCCTTCATATCCCCTTGTTTGTAAACAAGATCCATCAGAGCACCTTGTTTACAATGTCTGTACTAACGCCATTAAGAAGGCAAGATGTGCAGTTTATTGTTTAAAGAAAACAGATAAAGTTAAAAGATCCCCCTCCCCCAAATCCACGATAAACTCTTCAGACTCCTTTATTCCAATTCTGTTGTAGTTTTCAGACCTCTGTGTGGTTCACAGGACTGCGTAATGAATATATGTCCAATAGGACAGAAATTAAGTACATTTTCTGGCTACTGTAACAAGGGTCATACTGAAAGGAGCTATTCTTTGGGGCTTTTAGTGCTCTCTATGTGAGAGAAGGAGAAGATTAATATTTATAAGTCACATATACACCTGAAGTTACATTTTATGTCAAATCAACAATTACAAGATACATAGATGAATTTTTCAAATCATCTAAAAGCAGGGAAATATGTAAATTTTTTCAGAGCTCTTTTTCTATGGAGTTTTCAGAGCACATTGTCAAGTTGAATATAAAAGATAACACTTGGCCATGTTTTTTTTCAAGAAAGTTCAGATAGGATAAATATTCCCTGTATGAAGGAGAAAAGCTAAAAAGGTGGAGCTGACACAGACATGTTGGACATAATATGAGATTGGGGTTAGGGAGGAACCTGTACCTGACAATGCAATTTGAACAATGGAAAGCATGATGAACTTCAAGGAAGTCCATCTATGTGTCAAATTGTGTGTCTTTGTGAAGCTATAAGATTATTCTCCCCCTCCCCCCCCTCCCCCGCTTAAATCTCTAGTAGAGGAAAAAGAAGATAAATCTATAAATAATCTAGAAATTCGTTCTTCAAAGATTTCATCATAAAGAATATGGAGAAGGAAGAGAGAAGTAGCATTCATTGCCGTTGTTTCTAGGATACCTCTGCCCAAGATCCTGAAGGGCCGTGGGGAAGGGTAGGGTATATTGTGTTTAATTTAGGTGTTGGGAAGTTGACACAGTTCTGCACAATAAACTTTCTGACAGTCTTGGTCGAGCCTGATACACTTCTCTTGAGTAAGCACAATTTTTTTTCACAGTTTCATTTATGAAGAGTGACAAAACATGTTTGAGAGAGAGGCAGCAGAGATTCAGCTGTAGCTATACAGTTCCTCAAAATCTACAAAGCAAGCATAAGAGAATTTGTGGTGTACTTGATTTATTGATTTTAATCTACAGTGAATTGAGAGAACACTTTTGTCCTGCAGTGCACCTGTTAAAGAAAATATAATTGCAGAGAAGTATATGAAATGGATCATGGAAATGTTTCCTAGAGAAGTATATGAAATAGATCATGGAAGTGTTTCCTTCTGGTGTTTCTTCTTGGCAGATGTGCTAAATGGCTATTCCTTTCTTCAGATGATTCTCACACTGTAAAATATGACCTGCTTTTTCTCTACTAAATAAGCCAGGAAAACTGCCCATGCACTAGCAGAAACAAAACTGATGGCCTTTCTGAAACACTGGAATTTATCAGAGCTATTTATCTGGCACTTCATTTGTGTGTGCCATAGACATTTGAATTGTCACAGTTTTTGTGACTTCACCCTTCTCCTTTCTCCTCATCAGATATAATTTATGTTGGAAATAAGCAGACAGTGTGAATTAATATTGAGGCTTTATTAATCTTTAAATGATGAGATACAGGATTTTTTTTTTAACTGGGGCAAGTGGATTCTCTAATTGAAGGCATTGCGAGCTAATTAGAATCACACCAATAATTCTGCAGAGGGCAATGGTTCTAATAAGGAAAACCACGGGAGTGGAACACTTCTAAACAATACCATTAGGGTTCTTCTAACAGGACCCAGTTAATGATATGGAAAGAGGACAAAAATAGATGTTACATAGACTTAGGAAAATCCAAAGCTAGGCTAAAAATAGCATATGCACCCACATGGAGATGCTGGGGACATAGTCCTCTTCCCATTTCCTCCCTCTCAGTGATATTTTACTGTTTTGAGATACTGATATAACTGTTTAATAAATAAGCAGCTGTGGAAATAAAAAAATAACAGCACCCTGAATATATTCTTTAGAGTTTCAATTGAGGGAGCTACCTTCTTTTTGTAACTAATTCAACCCTGTTTCGTATTCATTAATGCTTTGGAATTTGTAGATGAATGAACATAGGCATAATAACTTACAGGAGTTGGTTCGTTTAAATTTCTAAATGGGATTGTATGTGTTGTTCACTGTCCTCTAAAGATGAAATAAATCTAATGACATGAGTCTGACTGATGACAAAATATTGCTTTTAAATTGTTGCAGACAGTTATTCTTTAAAAGATATTCAAGGAAGAAATAATTAGCCCATGTCTGGGGACTGCCACACAAATGTCCTTCAGTGAAAAATTGCATTCAATACATCTTGAAAGGCTTTATTAAAGCATAATACAAAATTCTCTCAGAGAATTCACTGACACATGCCAGAGGGCAGATTAATGAGAACTGGATAGCCAAGCCACCTGCCTGATTTCTGTACTGGCAGTTTGGTGGAGTTTTAAGAAATTGCTGAATGAGTCCATAATTTTTCATTGCCAGAAGTACACTCTTAGATTTTCCTTAACTTTCTGTTCAATATAAAAGGTAACAAGAGAAAAGCAGTCTTAGCTGCAGGGACACTTTTACCACTTCTGGCTGTAATATCAATGTAGCTGTCACATTTGTCACCTGACATGGCAATTATGTGTATCTCAAAGAGGAGATAGGTTTGCTGTAGAGTATGGTGGCTCCATATTCACAGATGCTTATCTAGAGTCAGATTATTATAGAAAATTGCAATTAATTACACAATTGGCACATAGAATATTGTAATCAAAACAGATATATCTCTCACTGTTTTTTTGAGCTCTTAAATAATTAATAAATCTATGCTGGATTGAAGAGCTACACTAGTAAAACATGGCTGTGGTTGGCTGTATCATAATCCATTTCAAAGGAAAAAAAAAGATTAAAAGTCTTGCAGGTTTCAGTGATGTTTGTTTCTCAGCTTTTCAGAGGTGTCTCTGGTAAAATACTTTGAAAGCTTTAATTTCCCTCCGAGAGAAGCACTGTATTCCTTTCTTGCATTTACTCAGCTCTTCTTAGTTTGGTTGTTGGTGGAAGGGTCCTTTTACATCTCTCCTAGTTATTGATTAATGCTAACTGGTCGCAGTCCGTAGTAAAGAAAGATACATCTGTTGCTGCTTGTCAGACTATCAAAATCAGCCATCTCCAGTCTTGCTGCAAGGTGCAGGCTGTCTGGGTATCATCATCTGGCTGTCATGGTAAAAGGTTTGTCTGAGGCATAAGCTTTATCTTCAGTAG
This sequence comes from Chionis minor, assembly GCA_013398295.1. Lineage (NCBI taxonomy): Eukaryota > Metazoa > Chordata > Aves > Charadriiformes > Chionidae > Chionis > Chionis minor. The sequence continues at coordinate 267,774 of VZSF01002550.1, read as the reverse complement.
CTTGTCTTGGAAATGTTTTGACAAACTAGCAGCTAATGTCTGCCTACTACTACTGAGTGTTTATAAGGGTGTTACTGTAACAGGAATGGCAGTAGCTATCCAGGTCTCAGTCTTATTTATGTAGTGATTATCAGGCGGTAGAGATGAACAGTGTCTTAAACAGAAATATCTGGGAAGAGATAGCTGATGAAACCTGTCTGCTATATAGTCAATGTCTCCTCAGAGTATCTTAATGGCAGTTTAAAGTACTGAGAATGACAAATACAAGAAGTTTACCTCCAAGTCCATTGGTTAATGGCCTGGTCCTCGTTTCCTCTGACTTACAAATGTGATGGCTTGTTGAATATTCTATATAGAATGGTCCAAGGAGAGTTGTAACCTGTGTCCTACTACACAAGTCACCTTAGTGCAAAAAACGGTAATTGGAATGAAGAGCTGTCATAGACAGCTGTCTCAGTAGAGACTCTAGGAGGAAATGGAGACTGAGCTCACTTCTCAATTCTAGCTGCAGATTGTCTTTGCATTTACATTATTGGCATATTTCCATCTTTATTTCAAAACACAAAGTCAACACTGTCAGCAATTTCTTCATACTCTGGACTTGCAGATCATTTGAATGGCATTGTTTTTCTACTGGAATTCCATTTTTGAGTGGTCCTCTCTGTGGAGTTTTCCTGCGGGATTCTTGTCATCCACTTTTTTATTTTACTACTGCTACTATTTTTTTCTTTAAAGAGTGGAAGAAGATCCCGATGCCCACAGCTGTAAAAGGTTTGATTGAGGTGTCTCCTGGTTTGAGTGACACAGGACTAATTTATCTTTTAATGCTTGGGAAAACTGCACTTTTAGAAGACTCTAGAGTCTGAATTTGTGAAAATACTTTATAGCCAGCTATGGTATGCGGGTTTCAAGGTCTCAGTGCTGTTGAGCTCACCAGGTGCAGGGATGGGAAGGAGCAAGACCTGGGCACTTCACCCAAGCTGGCCAACAGGATTATTTCATACCACGAATGTCACATTCAATATAAACTTGAAAGAGCAGAGTCCTCTCTATCCCTTGATGGCAATAGTCCAGAGAACTTCTTGCCCTGGTGCTGGAGCCCTGAGGCCTTCCCTTCCTCCTGAAGCTGTAGCACTCGCAGTGTCCAGCATTTGCTGTCCAATGCTGGGAGTGAACAGCTTCATACTGATATCATTGGCTGAGTATAATCCATGTGTATTTTATACTGGGATCGGGATGAATAGTGGTTCTTTAGTATTATTAATGTTAATTCTTTGGTATATTAATGTAATTAATCATTATTAATACTTATAATAATTACTAATTGTTATTTATAGTAATAAATAACTAAATTATTAGTTTAGTTCTTTAGTATTATTAATGTTAATTATTTAGTCTTGTCCTAAGGGCTACAAAGGTGATTAGGGGACGGGAACATCTTTCTTACAATGAAAGGCTGAGGGAGTTCGGTCTTTTTAGTCTGGAGAAGACTGAGGGGGGAATCTCATCAATGCTTATGAGTACTTAAAGGAAGGGTGCCAGGAGGAGGGTGCCAGTCTTTTTTCAGTGGTGCCCAGTGATAGGACAAGAGGTAACAGGCACAAACTTGAATATAAGAAGTTCCATCAGAACATGAGGAGGAACTTCTTTCCTTTGAGGGTGGCAGAGCACTGGAACAGGCTGCCCAGAGAGGTGGCGGAGTCTCCGACTCTGGAGACATTCCAAACCCACCTGGATGCCATCCTGTGCAACCTGCTGTAGGTGGATCTGCTCTGGCAGGGGGGTTGGACCAGATGATCTCCAGAGGTCCCTTCCAACCCCTATGATTCTATGATTCTATTAAATCCATTTATATTTCAACACTTGTATTTCCTTGTTTTTCCCTGATTCCCCTTCCCAGGTATGGAGGGGTCATCGGGTGATAGAATAATTGTCTAGACAACAAAAAATTGTTGTGGGTTTTTCAAACCATAACAAGGTGAAAATACCCAGATTGTTTGATAAAGACATCTCAGTGGCCAGAAGTTGGATAGATAATAGAAGTTGCCATCCCTTTGTGATTCAGTTCTACAGTGTGAAGTCAGGGTATGGCTCCCTAGAAAAGGGGGAGATTCTGGCTGGAAACAGATTCAACTTCATGCAGCCTTAGACNGATGAATAGTGGTTCTTTAGTATTATTAATGTTAATTCTTTGGTATATTAATGTAATTAATCATTATTAATACTTATAATAATTACTAATTGTTATTTATAGTAATAAATAACTAAATTATTAGTTTAGTTCTTTAGTATTATTAATGTTAATTATTTAGTCTTGTCCTAAGGGCTACAAAGGTGATTAGGGGACGGGAACATCTTTCTTACAATGAAAGGCTGAGGGAGTTCGGTCTTTTTAGTCTGGAGAAGACTGAGGGGGGAATCTCATCAATGCTTATGAGTACTTAAAGGAAGGGTGCCAGGAGGAGGGTGCCAGTCTTTTTTCAGTGGTGCCCAGTGATAGGACAAGAGGTAACAGGCACAAACTTGAATATAAGAAGTTCCATCAGAACATGAGGAGGAACTTCTTTCCTTTGAGGGTGGCAGAGCACTGGAACAGGCTGCCCAGAGAGGTGGCGGAGTCTCCGACTCTGGAGACATTCCAAACCCACCTGGATGCCATCCTGTGCAACCTGCTGTAGGTGGATCTGCTCTGGCAGGGGGGTTGGACCAGATGATCTCCAGAGGTCCCTTCCAACCCCTATGATTCTATGATTCTATTAAATCCATTTATATTTCAACACTTGTATTTCCTTGTTTTTCCCTGATTCCCCTTCCCAGGTATGGAGGGGTCATCGGGTGATAGAATAATTGTCTAGACAACAAAAAATTGTTGTGGGTTTTTCAAACCATAACAAGGTGAAAATACCCAGATTGTTTGATAAAGACATCTCAGTGGCCAGAAGTTGGATAGATAATAGAAGTTGCCATCCCTTTGTGATTCAGTTCTACAGTGTGAAGTCAGGGTATGGCTCCCTAGAAAAGGGGGAGATTCTGGCTGGAAACAGATTCAACTTCATGCAGCCTTAGACTTTAGAACAGAATAGAATAGAATAGAATATTTCATCTGGAAAGGACCTACAATTATAATCTATTTTGGCCAAACTGAATTTGAAAGCACTTAAACTCAAGTAGGTCATTGCTGCCCACAGGCTGGAGTAGAGTATGCCAAAGGTTTAGTCTTCTAATTTAAGAACTAATTAGGTGTACCCCCAATTACAACTTCCAAAAAAGAACGGGCTTCCTTATCTCAACTCTCCAGACAAGTTGGCATCTTTCATTCCTTAGGCATAGGAAATTCATAACAAGTTTCTTCCGACGGCTGTAACAGTCTGACTCCTGAATCTGGAGGATTTTTTAAAAATTTTGTCAGGATTGTCTGTGATTTGATGCAACTGGGCTTTTTTCCTCACTTTGCCACCTCTATTGAATTAATCACATGATGGGGAGTAGTTGTGATTGAATATGATATGGTGAATTCAAACTAAATTGTAGCACATTCATTCTCACCAGAGGGCAGGGTGAGACGCTCCCATCACACAGGCCAAATCTGTCATAGCATGGCAATTAATCTGGCTTGCTCCCACCTCAGGGGCCCCTCAGAAGACAAGAGTCAATGGGTTACAGGTAGAACAACTTGTGCTGGCAGTGTAATTCTTGTCACCCTGTTCGTCAGTAACCTTGCTCTCTCTGCTCCTCCCACCCCCATCGCACAACTGATGGGTGACATGACAGCCATCCTACAACTGCATTTCAGGTGATGAGTGCAGATTTGGCTATATGGAGAGACTGGTTGTCAAACAATGACACAGGAACACGCTCAATGCACCACTAGATGTGTGCCTGTTGTGTGATCAGCATAGCATATTCTCCATCACGTGATCAATGTGGAATACAGTGATGTTTTTAGAGTAATCGTGGTGTAACTTCACCTATGTAAGAGGGGATGGATGAGGAGATCTGGACCCAGGTACTTCCATCAAAGCCTATGTGGCTTGCTTGCTTCAGAAATAATTCACCCTGTTGTAGAATATAAGGTCTGCAGAAACTGTTTCTTCTTGTATTTACTAAGAGATCTGAAGAAAGTGGCTTAGAAGAAGCAAATGTATTACGTTCCTCTCAGCTCAGCCAGAGAGATTGCATCTAGTTCAGTTCTTGCCTACAGAGCTTGTCTCAGGTCAATGCTTACACAAATTAAAATTCCCAAATGTGACAGATGGTATTTGTTTTGTGTGCTGTTCTCAGTTGCATGCTGTGTCCCTTCAGGAGGTAGCTGGAAAAGGAAAGCCCTTGGAAAGGAGAGCAGGGGGTGGGTGCAGCTTTGAGGAGCTATGGGGCCTGTTTTGGGGGAGAAGGTTCCAGGGCTAGCAGGTCTGGCAAGAGGAGAGTCACAGTGTAGCCTGGGAGCCTGCAGCCCACAGGGACAGAGACTGCTCAGAGGAGCAGTCAGCAGAATCCAGAGATAACCAAATGAACTTTCTTCGGGATTGGAAGAGACTGGCAAAGTTTGATAGAGTTCAGAAAGCAACTGAGCTATCCCAAGCTATGCCTACAAGCAAGGATCTCTCTCCAAGGACACAATGGGCAGAGGGGAGAGCTGTTTACGAAACAGTTTTATTTTCATTTTGTCTGATGTAGTCACTTTGAATTTTTTACACTTTAAAGGCTTGGTTACGTATATTTTTTTATATAACCTGTTCCTTCTTCAGTTTAAAAGTCTGTTGTCTTAGATTATCTTGCTACAGAAAAAAGGTAAATCCAGATCAAAACACTAACCAGTACTAGCTTCATACAAATCAATAATTTCTGGGCATTTATTGTTTTTGTAGTTCCTGTCTGTAAAGGACACCCTCAAGTGATCTTTTGTGTGACTTTCTGTTGATTTTGGCATGATGATGGAATTAACTATAACTTCCTGAAAGTTAAACCTTTGCTCTGCAGCTTATGCTATGTCGGTGCTTCCTTCTACACCAACACGGTCTTGTTTCAATGACTTCTACAGAAAATGCATAATTTTTCCCTTTCTGGCCTCCATATTTTTCTTAGCTACTGTTCTGCTTATGTGCTTAAGTCTGTGAAACATTTGATGACTCAGTTGGCTTGAAATACACAGTTCCTCTTTTCTTTATGGTGCAGATAGGAAGAGACCTAAGGAATGCAGTTGACTTTGACCGATGGTGGGCAGCAGGGTTCCTTCTGTGCTTCACAAAACCTGCTAGGATGCGTGGCTTGTGAGAGGAAATGGAGTCTAGTGTCTGAGGGTAGATTTCTCAGCCATATGTGGGACTAGAGAAGTATTTATATTATCACTTAGGACTAAGAAGGATTTTTTTCCACCTCATTCCAGTTCTTGCTGCTCAGCTCTGGGTTTTCTCGCACCCGCTTGTAGCATTCACAGACTTGTACAATCACACACAAGTGAGACAGTTTGCATGAAAAATTAATAGTAGGTTTTTTTAGATCATGACATTATTTAGGGCTTTAGGGAATGTGGTACAGTCACTTGTTATGCAGAAATGCAACTTATCAGCAGGTGCCCTTGCCATGTTCAGCAAACGATACTTCTATTCTTTTCCTGGCAGGTGGTCTCAGAACTACAAGTGTTCAGCGCATCTGGCCCTTGTGCTTGGGGACTACATCAGCATAAAGACTGCCATTTCTAATTACTAACAAATCAGAAAGTGCAGCAGGAGGATCTTGCCAGTCTGGACTTCTTTTGAGTCATGTGCTACTCCTGAGCTGTAGCATTGTGTAATTAGCCAGTTAGTGTTTGTTGTTCTCTGCAAAGATCCCTTCTTAAGAACTTTCAAAAAGGGCTCTGCCTCTTTGTTAAGTATATTCTTGCTGGGCTTTTCTCATTTAAAGAAAATATGGCAGGAAGAAAAAGAATTAGGGCTATAAAACACCCAGATAAGGAGACAAAAGACAGTGAGTAAGTCATCAGTGTTGCCTGTTGATTCAGACAGGTAGAATAATATGAACAGTGTCTCACAGTCAGGCTTAAGGTTGAAAAGCCTTAAGCCAAGGGTATAAAAGGTGCATCCAAGTATTAGACCGTTATCTCCAACATAAGAAGAAGATGGAAGACATTACAAGGTCTTAACTACTGTCCTTGTCCATCAAGGCCAGACTACTTAGTGCTTGTGAATATATGGATATGAAAGAATGATCGTAAAAGAAGGAATGAGTTAAATCCATGAGAGAAGGACTGAGTGTGTGAAATTAATTTTGACTGAAATAAAATTCTTTTTCCTTCCTTTATGGTCTCTCACTGAGCTTAGTCACAGTACTTGTGAAACACCAGCACTGTAAGTTAAATTCAGAAACACAGACGCTTTTACATTCTATTAGTAACAGTGATATTATGACATTTAGAGGACGCAGGAGAAGAGGCTCATAATATATGAATATTGAGTAAGCTTATGAATGAAGAAGCAGGAGGACAGCATTATTGTTCCTTTCCTCAACATGTCAGCAGGTAGGTAAGGAGGTCCTTTCACTATTAATCCAATATTAAAAATATATATTCTGTTGAGAGGTGGCTGCTTTTATTAAGGGCAATTACAGTCAACAAAGTTAATTTTTGAGGAGAACCAGTTCTACATTTCCAAAACTGCATTGTTTATGGTTCTGTGCATTGTTTGTGCAGCATTTAATTTTCATTGTTTGCTGTGTTTCTCAGTTTGAACATAGTGTTAGACAGTAGCGTCAAATCCACAGTTCTCAGTTTGCTTTTGAGTCAAATACTGGTGTGAAGTAGATCTGTTCAGCCACGGCCTTAGAATCTTCTCGCTGTTCAGCATTTGTTGAGGCTCTAAGTGTGTGTTATTTCTGTGCAGAAAAGGAGACATGCTTGCAAATTTGTTTTGCTTTTTTTTGCTTTTTTGAAAGCAAAAAAGAGACATGGGATCATCAACTGGGAAACACAAGGGTGTTATATCTGGACCTCTATCCTAGGCTGATGAATTTACCCTAAGCACAGTGGGAAGGACACTGTTGTGGTGCTCAGCACTGGCTTTATGAAATGCCACACACTCTTTACAATGTCACAGACCCCTCTGCGCCACTGGGAATTTTGTCTGCTATGAGCCATTAATACTGAGGTCACCATCTGCTTGTTTCTGCTTCTGGGTGAAGGCAAGGACTGTCTTTTTTCACATGAAGTGGATCTGCAGCCAATGTTTGTTTTTTAATGTCTTTATTACAGGAAGAGAAAGTGCCTACATCAAATGAATAATTATCCTAGAGGCTTTGTGCCCATTAGTGACACAGGAGAAGCCATCAGACTGTGCAATCCTGAAACCAGTAGTGGGAATTTATAGCATTTGAAAACATGACAGCCCAAACTCTTCCACTGTATCACAGCTCTGATAATGCACTGATGTGGTTTTACACAGAAAAGTATTGCCCTCAAAATATTAGTCAGTGGCACTCATGTAGTGTCTTCTACAACAGTGCATAATGCTGCTTTCTAATATAATGTATCTCAGTCTTCTCTATATGGTCACTTGCATTCTCTTTGCATAGGTTTAAAACAAAATCATTTTTGTTTTCTAATGTTGCATCTCGGTTGTGCAGGAACACTAACTATAAAAGATGCAGAGCAGTCAAGAATGAGTTTGTCCAAGTCAAAATGTCAACGACTGTCATCAGCTTGGCGAAACATGCAATCTCTGCTAAAGTATCATTAGCCTTTGATTCAATTCAGGACCAAACACCATCGCAATGGATATTAACAGGAAGCTTGCACGATGAAATGCTGGGCAGTTCTGCCACTTTTTCTGGGAAGGAATTAACAAAATAGTACCTCACAGCACAAACCAATATGATTAAATAAACTACGTTCTGTTTTGTTTTTGCAATGTACTTGTAACAATGATGTTATTTATGAATATTATCATATTCATGATATAAAATTGTGTTATATTCTGTTTATAAGTTTCACTGATTTTTTTTAACCAGCTGCTAGTTTTTTATTATATTAAAATATTAGAGAAGTTTGAGTCAACTGCTTCCTGCAGAATCTGCAGTTTCTCATTTTCTTTTTGGTGTTTGTCATCGTATTACTGAAGAGGATAAACTGAGAACAGAAATGTTCCCTATTACAAGGGCTATTCTAGGTATAAGAAAAAAGATGGATGTTGAAGGATGTAGTAGACTTCATAAGAACTAGTAATTGAAGTGAAGATTTCTGTGGTGTAACAAAAATGAAAAAATTTTCAGGGAAGATTTTGTAGACATTTTAAAAAGGCTCCTCTGCTCAAGTACTGGAGGAAACATGAAAGAAAGTATAAAAGATAATTGACATCATTAAGTGGGTGTTAATCTTTTAATAATGAATAAGTGATGATAAGTAAGAGCCATTAATTAAGAGTTATAGCTGGTATTAGGGTTAAGATAGCTGGAGAGTAATTTTTGGGTACCATGGAATATGGCCGCAAGTCCTTGGTAAAAGCAGAATGGCTAAAGTACCAAGGTACACCATGGCTTTTTTCACCTGCGTTTGAGAGCATAGACAAAGATCAATTTATTGCCTCTGTAGGCTGTGTTAGAGAACTGACACTGATCTGCTCTGGAACTGGGATCCATAAAGTTTGCTACTTTGCTTTTCTGACTCTGCTTTTTCACTGTACAGCACAGCTCTGGCAGCTAACAGGATTCAGACCATGATCTTTATTTTTAATCAAAATAGATTTTTTTTTTTGTTAACAGAGGATTCTAGCTCATAGATGTGTAAAGAGCTGTACCATATCCCCATTACTTTAGTGCAGGTGTGTTTCAGGTATATGAAAAGATAGTTCAGTGCATTGTTCAAGCTAGTTTTCAGATTCATTTAGCAGGACTAGGGTTATCAGGGAAAAATGTGCACTTTTATTGGTAAACTGAGCACTTTTAATATAGGCAGTAAGACACAGTATGCAGGTCCCTCATACAGTTTTTCTTACTGCTTTTCAGATTAAGTTGGCAGCGTAACATCTTTCTTCTGTATCATAATGGAATGTTTAATTTAACTCTGAGCACTGCTTTGAGATACATTTTGTATGAAATATCTTTCACGGAATAACATTGCTGTATTTTTATGCTGTCAGGTCCAAGAAGCAAATGGAGACCCAGGAGATATATCACAGAGGTTGCTTGAGGTGAGAGATGAATAAGTTAAATAGCAGATCCAGTGTTCAATCACTTGGATGAAACAAACACTGGATGCCCGGCACAAAAACTGGGGAAATGGATTTCTCTTTAAGTGCTATTGTGAGTTGAACCCCCAGTGTTCCTAATCTTTCCTACTGCATTTTCTGTTTAAGAAAATGTCTAGTTGAAGTTTTAATGTGTCCCCTACTCCTTTTCAGATGAAAGTTCATTGGCTCATTACAGAAATTTTACACGTAAAGGAAATGTTGGGGATTATTCACTATTTTCCATCATGCTCTAAAACTGCTTAAATGATCAACAAAGACATTTTAATAGTTCAGCTGACATTTAGCTTTTGAACGTTGTCATGAAACAACCAAACATTTCTTCTAATGACTTATCTGGGAATCCCAGATAAATAACACCAGGGATGAAATACATTATTCTATGTAGTCTGTTTGCTTATTTGTTTAGTCAGATAAAACTGAGAAGTTTAAACAACATGTTTAATTGTAGAATGAAGAGTCCACCAAATCCAACTACTTTTACTGTCTTCCAGATGTCACTTTCAGAAATTTAGTATCTGCTCATTGCTAGCTGAGGTCAAGGAAAGGTTTTCAGTGGTATCAGACAGACCTGCATTATGCCTTTTGTGCCAACAGAAATTCTGTTTAAGATGAATGCAGCACAGAATACTAAGCTCAGTATGTCCCAGTTTTGTGACTGGCTGGAAAGCAGGGCCGTACCTAACTTAAGTTAGAGCAGCTGAGGTTTCTCCTTGTATAAAAGCTGGATTCTTGTTTTTCTGCAAAGTCCCAGCAATCCCCAGAAAGCGGAGGACCATCAGAGAGACCGTTACAAGTCACCAGTCTGAAACATCTCTACATTGTACCATATTCCTCTCAAATACAGGAACTAATATGCACACGATGGAAAAACTAAGCCTGTCGTGCATTCTTACCTGATTTCTCTGAAGAGTCAAATGAAGGCTTTTCACCCTTTGCTATCTTTTTATGCTATTTGTATCGCCTTATGGCCATATGGCTGCAAAGAACTTCTGGTATCAGTAGCAGTAATGGTAGGACTTAACGTTTTTATATTTCACAGAATCACAGAAAGGTTGAGGTTGGAAGTGACCTCTGGAGATCATCTGATCCAACCCCCATGCTCAAGCAGGGCCACCTAGAGCAAGTTGCTCAGGAATAAGTCCAGCAGACTTTGGATATAACTAAGGATGGTGACTCCACAACCTCTCCAGGTAGCCGGTGCCAGTGCTCAGTCACCCTCACAGTAAAAGAGTGTTTCCTGATGTTCAGATATAATCTCCTGTGTTTCAGTCTGTGTCTGTTGCACCACTGAAAAGAGCCTGGCTCCATCTCCTTTGCACCCTCCCTTGAGGTATTTATATGGATTGATAAGACCCACCCTCCCCAGCCTTGTCTTCTCTAAGCTAAACAGTCACAGATACCTCAGTTTGTCCTTGTAGGAGGGATGTTCCAGTTCCTTAATCATCTTCTGGCCCTTCGTTGGACTGTCTCCAGTATGTTCATGTCTCTCTTGTACTGCAGAGCCCAGAACTGGACACAGTCCTCCAGACGTAGCCTCACCAGTGCCAAGTAGAGGGGAAGGATCATTTCTCTTGACCTGCTGGCAATTCTTTGTCTAATGCAGCCCAAGATACCATTCGTTGCCTTTGCTGCAAGGTCATATTGCTGGTTCATGTTCAACTTGGCACCCACCAGANCATAAAGTTTGCTACTTTGCTTTTCTGACTCTGCTTTTTCACTGTACAGCACAGCTCTGGCAGCTAACAGGATTCAGACCATGATCTTTATTTTTAATCAAAATAGATTTTTTTTTTTGTTAACAGAGGATTCTAGCTCATAGATGTGTAAAGAGCTGTACCATATCCCCATTACTTTAGTGCAGGTGTGTTTCAGGTATATGAAAAGATAGTTCAGTGCATTGTTCAAGCTAGTTTTCAGATTCATTTAGCAGGACTAGGGTTATCAGGGAAAAATGTGCACTTTTATTGGTAAACTGAGCACTTTTAATATAGGCAGTAAGACACAGTATGCAGGTCCCTCATACAGTTTTTCTTACTGCTTTTCAGATTAAGTTGGCAGCGTAACATCTTTCTTCTGTATCATAATGGAATGTTTAATTTAACTCTGAGCACTGCTTTGAGATACATTTTGTATGAAATATCTTTCACGGAATAACATTGCTGTATTTTTATGCTGTCAGGTCCAAGAAGCAAATGGAGACCCAGGAGATATATCACAGAGGTTGCTTGAGGTGAGAGATGAATAAGTTAAATAGCAGATCCAGTGTTCAATCACTTGGATGAAACAAACACTGGATGCCCGGCACAAAAACTGGGGAAATGGATTTCTCTTTAAGTGCTATTGTGAGTTGAACCCCCAGTGTTCCTAATCTTTCCTACTGCATTTTCTGTTTAAGAAAATGTCTAGTTGAAGTTTTAATGTGTCCCCTACTCCTTTTCAGATGAAAGTTCATTGGCTCATTACAGAAATTTTACACGTAAAGGAAATGTTGGGGATTATTCACTATTTTCCATCATGCTCTAAAACTGCTTAAATGATCAACAAAGACATTTTAATAGTTCAGCTGACATTTAGCTTTTGAACGTTGTCATGAAACAACCAAACATTTCTTCTAATGACTTATCTGGGAATCCCAGATAAATAACACCAGGGATGAAATACATTATTCTATGTAGTCTGTTTGCTTATTTGTTTAGTCAGATAAAACTGAGAAGTTTAAACAACATGTTTAATTGTAGAATGAAGAGTCCACCAAATCCAACTACTTTTACTGTCTTCCAGATGTCACTTTCAGAAATTTAGTATCTGCTCATTGCTAGCTGAGGTCAAGGAAAGGTTTTCAGTGGTATCAGACAGACCTGCATTATGCCTTTTGTGCCAACAGAAATTCTGTTTAAGATGAATGCAGCACAGAATACTAAGCTCAGTATGTCCCAGTTTTGTGACTGGCTGGAAAGCAGGGCCGTACCTAACTTAAGTTAGAGCAGCTGAGGTTTCTCCTTGTATAAAAGCTGGATTCTTGTTTTTCTGCAAAGTCCCAGCAATCCCCAGAAAGCGGAGGACCATCAGAGAGACCGTTACAAGTCACCAGTCTGAAACATCTCTACATTGTACCATATTCCTCTCAAATACAGGAACTAATATGCACACGATGGAAAAACTAAGCCTGTCGTGCATTCTTACCTGATTTCTCTGAAGAGTCAAATGAAGGCTTTTCACCCTTTGCTATCTTTTTATGCTATTTGTATCGCCTTATGGCCATATGGCTGCAAAGAACTTCTGGTATCAGTAGCAGTAATGGTAGGACTTAACGTTTTTATATTTCACAGAATCACAGAAAGGTTGAGGTTGGAAGTGACCTCTGGAGATCATCTGATCCAACCCCCATGCTCAAGCAGGGCCACCTAGAGCAAGTTGCTCAGGAATAAGTCCAGCAGACTTTGGATATAACTAAGGATGGTGACTCCACAACCTCTCCAGGTAGCCGGTGCCAGTGCTCAGTCACCCTCACAGTAAAAGAGTGTTTCCTGATGTTCAGATATAATCTCCTGTGTTTCAGTCTGTGTCTGTTGCACCACTGAAAAGAGCCTGGCTCCATCTCCTTTGCACCCTCCCTTGAGGTATTTATATGGATTGATAAGACCCACCCTCCCCAGCCTTGTCTTCTCTAAGCTAAACAGTCACAGATACCTCAGTTTGTCCTTGTAGGAGGGATGTTCCAGTTCCTTAATCATCTTCTGGCCCTTCGTTGGACTGTCTCCAGTATGTTCATGTCTCTCTTGTACTGCAGAGCCCAGAACTGGACACAGTCCTCCAGACGTAGCCTCACCAGTGCCAAGTAGAGGGGAAGGATCATTTCTCTTGACCTGCTGGCAATTCTTTGTCTAATGCAGCCCAAGATACCATTCGTTGCCTTTGCTGCAAGGTCATATTGCTGGTTCATGTTCAACTTGGCACCCACCAGAACCACCAGGTCCTTTTCTGCAAAGCTGCTTTCCAGCAGGGTGGCCCCCAACATTTAGTGGTGCCTGGGACTTGTTCCTCCCCAGGTGCAGGACTTGGCACTTCTTTCTGTTGAACTACATGAGATTCCTGTCAACTCATTTCTCCAGCCTATTGAGGTAACTCTGATTACCAGCACAATCCTCTGGGTTATCAGCCACTCCTCCCAGTTTTGCATCATCAGTGAACTTGCTGAGGGGGCATTCCACCCCATCATCAAGATCACTAATGAAGTTGTTGAACAGTTTTTGACTCAGTATTGACCCCTGGGTACAGCGCTTTTTACTGGCCTCAAACTAGACTTTGAGCACCACCCTCTGAGCCCTTCCATTCAGCCAGTTTTCCATCAACCTCAGTTTTGCTTCACCTCAGTTTGCTTCAGATTTTCTGCATGCTGACTGTGGTTTATCACTCTAAGTGGACATGAAGCAATCTTATACCAAGAGAAACAGTTTGATATTAATATATTTAATTAATATATTTACTTTTAGACTTGTAGTGCTTAGGTAATGCAAATGAATGTTCAGATCTGTCACACTTTCATTTTGTGCAAACTTGTGCCAACTCCTGTAGGAGTTTCCTTTAGATAACTGCTGGTAGGTATAAGATACTGTTGCTTTATGTTTGATTTTCTTTCTTCCCCTGAATACTTTGCTACTGAGTAGTGCTAGATTTAGCTATCTTTTCTGTTTGCTGCAGGAATAAGGGAAGTACTTGTAGACCCCCATGCTGAAAAACTTTCATTACCACCTGAGAGATGAGAAAGTAATCAACTGCTACTCATGCTGTTCTTGGCTTCTGTAGCAGTTCATGCTAGGTATGGACAACTGGATATTTTGATAGGTCCCCAAAGAATTGAATTTTGGCTATTTAGAAGTTATCAGAACACCTTCTCTTCTGAAGAGAAGACACTTCTCTTCAGCAAATAGATACGTTCAGAATAGCGTCCTCTTGCATATTCCAGAAGTATTGGACTAATTCCTGTACTTGTTGGCAGATTGTGGTGTCCTTTCATCTGAATTTTTAGGTTTCTGCATCAGGATGAAATTCGATAACGTGAACTATCTTGTAATACAGAAGTGTAACTATGAGCTTTGCTGAACAAATTCTGGAACCACCAATGCCCTGTAGTCATGCTTTTCAAATCAACAGAGACTTCTGATGATGGAATTCTAGTAGGATAATTTTCAATCTACTCAAATGAAAAAAAATGACACAACCCATCTCTAAAGTAGGGACGCAATTTGGTCTTTGGAGGAGATTAAAAAATAGTTGTGTCATTATATTTTGTTCTTAAACCTTTCATTTTCGGTGTCCGTTTTATAGATAAATGCCTTGACGTGTCAGGTGTTGTCAAATACTGAGAGAAAACCTTTTTTTCTGAGAAGTTGCTTTTATTTTTATTTATTTCCCCCCACCCCCCAGTATTTCTGGCTAGAGCACAGAAGAGCTTGCTTTGCCAATCGCAAAAATCCAAGATTTAATAAAATATCAAGGTTTCTAGGTGCACCATCAACTCTTTGAATCTTTACAGATTTATCTACAATTTATAATACATCTCAGTCATTAGATTGTTCAGGCTGTGTTTGTAAGCTTTTTAATGTCACAGAGCCAATGGAAATACCACAATTAACATGACAATACTTATTTTGAAACCAACATTTTGTCAACAAAAAAACCCTTAGAGCTGCTAGTTTTCTTGTTGGCTGTCATGCCTCTTGTCCCAAGGGAAACTACCCCTGGCTGATTGTGCTGTGACACTGACAGCTTTTTGCTGCAGGGAATCTTCACATATTTTCCCCAGGTAAAGAGAGAGCAATATGATGTCATTTTAGCTGTTTTGGGGAACAGACACAGTAAGAGATGCAGCCACAAAAAAGTGGAACTGGGGGGCTCACAGGATTAACAAGTAGCTGTGAGGTGCCTCTTCTATTCCTACCTCTGTTATTGTCTTGTGCTATTGTGAACTAGTAAATTAACCTTGTTCTGTGACTGCAGCACCATTTATAAAGTGGGAATAATAATGCTTAGCACCACAAAGGGGCAGTGTAATTCTTTGCTAATTAATATTCATAAAGTACCAGATTCTCCATTGCTCTGCACCTTTGCAGTCATTTACGTTTGTGCTAGATGAAGATAAAGTGGCTGAAAATTGTATTTTATATTGTACTTTATACCCACGCTCTGCCAGTGTGAAGGGCCGTACAAGGATTACAGCAATGGAAAATCTGTCTCAAGTAATTTTCCAGATACTTTCGCCTGTAGGCACAGATCTACTAATTCAAGTGTGAAAGCACTTCTAATAGTTATATCTGCAGTTCCCCTTCTTAGAATGGCACACAAAAAAGTTACTGTGGTGTTA
This sequence comes from Chionis minor, assembly GCA_013398295.1. Classification (NCBI taxonomy): domain Eukaryota; kingdom Metazoa; phylum Chordata; class Aves; order Charadriiformes; family Chionidae; genus Chionis; species Chionis minor. Next base: position 252,174 of record VZSF01002550.1, on the reverse strand, counting down.
GTTAAGGTGCAAACTTGCAGGATGCTACTTCACAGCAAGCTACTTGTGTGCAGGTTCTTACATCCTCAGGTATCTTATCTGCTCGAGAAAAAAGGGTTAGAGTGTATTTTATTTACTGTGAACCTGTAAAAAATAATACCTTAGCTTAACGTTGCAATGGTTCTTTCGTATCTTCAGATATTTTGGTAAGCTTAATGATCTTATATTTTTAGTTTCTTGCTGCAATATTGTAGCAAGTGTTTTAGGGATGATGATGAACCTGGGGTTTGGTCTTTTACCTTCTTTCTCCTCTTTATAAGAGAAGCCTTTGGATGTGAGTATACCAATAATGTTTACCTTCTGGAGATCTTCCAGGTATCTGTGACAGGTTAATAGAATCACTACACTGTCATAATTCTCGGTCAGGCTGCCTGGAAGACAGCAAGACAAACTGCCATCTTAATGAATTGATGAAAATGAACAAAGAAAACAGGTAACAGAAAAATAATCAAGTTAGCACAGGGAGAAGATGTATTTTTTGTCATTTGGCAGGCTGACACTAATCAATGCCTGTTTGCCATGCCAAGCCCAGCTTTTCTTGCAACTAAATATAAGACTTCTTTTTAAAATCTTACTACATGACATATTCTAGGCTATGAGGGAATGAATAAGGAGTGTCAGTGGTTATGGAATTAGGAACAGGAAATTATTTCTTACAAGGTTATGTATCTACTGTTCTCATAGGCTAAAGGCAGAAGGTGATTAGAGCTTTATTCCTGCTCAGTTCAGATTTCATTTGAAAAAATTATGGAAATAAGAAATTTTGTTCAGTTTTTGTCTGCTTGTCCTCAGTACTTTGCTTTGCATGCAGCAGTGGCCAGAATCACGTATATGTTAATCACAAAATTGCTTTAGTGCACATTCTTATTGCCTCTTTGATTATGGGCCTGTCACCAAGAGCCTAGCTGTTCAGAATACTTTCTGATTAATCATGCTCTTCTCATCAGACACTTCACTTGTAGAGTATCAGATAATGATCCTCCTCACTGAGAGTTAAAGGTTTCCCAATAAATAGAAACTGTGACTGTTGGGAACTCCAGACTGTGGTATCCATTAATTAAAGTGATGGGAAACTATTTGGTCTGTAGCTTGTCTCTAGAAGATTAGCACATTAAAATATTCACTCTTTATGCATCCAAGCAAAAAAACACAGGGTAAGAGAAACACTGCATGAGGTGATGTGAAGTAAGCATGAGCATGATCAGGAAGTATGAGCTGATATTAAATGAGTGCCCTACCTTGCAGGCTCCGTGACAATCCTCCCTCTGCTGTTACTGCACGAACAGAAATGTGGGGGTTTGCTCACCGAAAGCATCATGTAACTGAATTAATCCAACTCATCCTGTCATAAATACAAGGACAGAGAGGCCTGCATCCTATTCAGTCTGTCTTCTGGAGCCACTTTAATATGTGCTGTAGTTCCTTGTCCAGCCTGTAGCTCAGAAAATAGGATTTCTGCTGCTTCCCTGTGGAGAGTCCTCAACAGTCTGACACCATGGATAACGGGCATTTTTTATTACAGATGGAAATGGACAAGTTAGAAAATAGCTCTTATATCCTTTAGTACAAAAAGTAAAACAGGGTCGAGAAGGTGAACTTGAGTGATTTAGGGAGGCAGGAGGGGAAGAGCTAACATCTGCTTTTGTGCCTTGTTTGCTACATAAATGTTTTGAAGATTCAAATCTTTGTGTTGTATGCCCCCCCTTCATATTTACCCTCTGCAGGAATGTCTCCTTGTTCTATAAGGCTGCAAGATGCAGAGGCATAAAAAATCTGTGACTGCCAATTCCATTGAGGTGGTGACTGGTACATTATATTTGTATGTACGTTATGTACATGTAACATGTACATTATATATGTGTATTATACATACCTTGGAAAGACAATAGATCAGTGATCAAAATAGTGATCACTAATAGAGATGGCAGTAATCAGTCAATATTAATAATGGCAGAAGCTTGATGACTTTTTTTAGGTCTTGAGCAAAATGAGATTTACCTTATCAAAATAAGGGTTTATCCTTGTAACAAAGTTATCGTGGTTTACCAAGTTACTGCATAGCGCCTGACTTGCAGTATTGTTTATGAGTTCACTCAGCCCATGGCAAACATAAAGCAAATCTGATTTGGTTTAGTTAGGAGTCTTAAGGAAGGAGTCTTAAACTGAATCAGATTTCTTCATATTGAGAGCAAAACAAGGGTAAATACACACAGTGTGATTCAGCCGGGTCATGGTAACCTGTTAGACCACAGCAAGGAGACTATACATTATTCCTTATTCTGCTTCAAGGTGCAGACCACACAGAGAACAGAGAAGCAGTATAATACAATAGCTGATATAAGGCTCCTGAATTTCAGAACACCGTTTAGTCTCTATTTTTCCACTGACTTGAAACATGGCACTGAAAAAATCATTACAAACTCCACACCTTTGCTTCTCCAAATGTTGGCAGTGGATAATAACTCTAGCTGCTCTTGTAAGACATTTTTATATCCTCTGATTAAAGGTTGAATTTAAAGGTATAGCCTTCCATAAAGACAAATCAATTCAGGCATTGTAATGTACCAGATTTTTTTATGACTAGGTCCCTTAACTATGCAAAATCCTCTATGTTATTAAGTAACTGACTAAACCTAACATGCTTTATAAATGCAGCTTAAGTGCAGCAAAAACAGGTTACATCTTTAATCAGATGAGTGAAAACTGTTCATGGGGGTGAAATTGAGCCCTAAATGTCCTGATAGTTCAAGACTTACCAAGTTAACTCTGTTGAGATTTATTTTTCGCAGCACAGCGACTTCCTGAAAGCATGGCGAATCATTCCATGCACGTTTCCTTGACCAGAGTTAAAATTCAGAGGGATGGTAACCTATTCTGTTCTAGACGTGGTGTTGATACTCCAGTCAAAGCTAATACTCCTTCTCGCTAAGCTAGGTAACAGGAATGTCAGGCACAAATGCTTCTCTCTAATCCTTTCTGGGGGAGGTGGAAATCATGCATGCGATTTGTTTCTGTTCTCATAGGGCGTGTAGGGGGAAGGCTGGCCAGTTTCTTTAAATGTGCATCCTGCAATGTGTTTTCCTGAGGGAAGGAAGGCTGCAGATTTGTGCCTGGCAGTTTGAGCAGGAAACAGTAATTCTGTGATAAGTCTTCTGTTCTTTGGGAGGTGGTTGCACAGTCCTATGATGATTGCTAGAAAACCTCTGACTCCTGCACAGGTGAAATTTCCATTTGGTAGTGAGCTCTCTCTGTGCCTGCGAACTGGTGGCCACGTACCAAAGACAGACATTCAAAGTCTCTGTTCCCCATGTGGCTATTGTGGAGCTAGGAGAGAGAACAGGTCAGATGCATCTGTGGAATAAGATTGTCATCTTCTGAAATGCAAAGGAGCAACAGAATGAAAACTAAGGGACGAAGGTTTAATTCAGGAGTTATCATTGGAAGCAGTGTTAATTTAAGCAAGTCATATGTTTTCCCTTAAATGTCCCCAAGTTCTGATCCAATTATTGTAAGTTGGAATTTACTGTATAAATTATACTAACACATTTTAATACATTTTTGTCAATTAATTGAACTCTTTATATGTACAATTGCAGTTAAGTTTAATCTGAAACTCAGCCTTAACAAAATCATCATTTAGCAACTTTCTGCAGTCTGCCCAGATATGTTGAAACAAGGAAAATATTATTTCAGCTGCTACATTTGAAGTAGGAATAGACTGAGTGAGTTTTCCAAACTTTAAGAAGTACAGAGAATTAAGAATTGGAGGTAGAACTAGATTAGTTCCTACAAGCCGCTTTAGGAACATTCATGCTCTTTATTGAGTCTCTCAGTATTCTACAATGAGCTGCTTCAGGGACTTTAGCCCACTAGAAAAAAATCAAAGAGTTCAGATTTCATCTTCAGAATATATCTGTTTTATGAACAGATGATCGGTGCTGGCAAGTGGGAGAGAAGAAGGACATGACTGAGAGTGAAGGAGACACAGTTCCTCCTGTCAGGCACTAATGCTAAATTTAATTGCCTCAGTCATACCGTAAAACCACCAGTGGCCAAACCAAGTTACTGCAGTTTTATTCACTGAAGTCAAAGTGTGAAGTACTTCAAGCCAAATGCATGCTGGGGAACGAAAGCCTTTTGCAGTGTTCCTCCCTATTGATGATTCTTCTACATTAGAATTACACTTATGTCAAAATGGTGTCATCAAGCCTTTGTTTTAATTTACCTTTTAATCAAGTTATTATGTCATAAACTACCACATGCATTTCAGCTTTTCCATTGTTGTTTTATTTCATTCATTGTAAAAAAAAAAATACTGGAAATATTCTAGTGAAACAGAACATTCAGTGAAATAGCTGTTTCTGTCTTCAGCATAAAATGAGATTCAAAGGGACAGAGTGCCACAGTGACAGGATAATATATGTCTTTGTTCAAGGGAAGAACTGCTCCTTTCAAATACTTTAAACCAAATAGGATGGAAATGGCTTGTTGATTTACTAATGACATGTAGTTAAAAGGCAATTATTGAACTACACACTCAGGAGCTATATCAGCAATACAACACAATATCAGGCACTTAAAAGATGTTAATAAACATCTGGAAATGCCTAAATACCCTTCTTTAGCTAATCCTAAAAGTTCTGATGCCCCCTGCCCATCCGCCAAAATATCTGGGTGCACACGGGCTGTGTGGGTTACAGGCACGCATCCATTTTTGGGGCATGTGGGTTTCTCTACGTACTCGCCCCTCCTGTGGCGGATGTGGGTGCTCTGCCTCCTCTGTGTGGAGCCGTGCCGCTTGCTACTGTCCACGGATGCACACGCTGGTGAGAAACCCCCCCACAGTTCATGTATGCACACCGCAGGTGTGGGTGCCTCCTCATTGCACCCCGTACCGAGAGCCCACGAGCTGCATCCAGGCTCCCCATGGCATCCGGGAGGCAACTCTGCTAAGGCACGGGCAGAGGCTCTGGTGGCAGCAGGGCAGTTTTTAGCAGCAATGGACAAGGTTTGACTGCTGCTCTTTTCACTCCAGTGTATGTTTTGTTTGCTACAGATTTTTGTGCTACTTTTATACTTCTCTTCAGGCTGATTCCTCCTTTGCTTCAAAAGTCTCTTTGTAATTCCTCAGTTACCATTTAATCTGGTTGATGTTTGTCTTTCTCTTTAACATGACCAGCTTTGATGGTCCTCATCTTCTTTAGCATGACCCGTTTGGGGCAGATGGCTTCCAGATAGTTTTGTGTATTCAATACATACCTCCCTCCCTCTTCTGCCCCCCAATTTACGTTCATCTTTTAACAGGTGTTGTTATCCAGGCTATTTGCCAAGGGTCGGCCATGCAGGCAGCCCCACAGCACCCACATCTATTAAAAGAATGTCGAGTATCCTACATAGCTTATCACATAGTCATCTCTACTGTCTTGTCCTGCTTGGTGTTTGCCCTTTATTCCACTGAGCAGGTCAACTAAATGTGTTTGCTGCTTCTAAATTAACAAATGGTCACATCTGTAAAAAGCTTTGAGAACAGTGAACGTAGAATGAGATTAATATTAACTGTGACTAACCACTTTTGTTAATAACGTACTGTATAATATTGTATGACAGAAGTGGGAAAAGTGAAAAAAAAGTTTTATGTGTAATCATTCTGAATTGTTTTAGTTTCATTGCCTACTTCTGTCAAGTAAGCAACATAAATAAGGACGCTATCCACATGTGTGAATTAACAGTGCCACTGACTTTTAGCTGTGTATTCCTAGCTTATCTGAGGATAATATCTGATAATGAATGAATAAATGAATAAATTCAAAGCTGTACAGAAACCATTCACTACCAGACATGAAACTTACCTTGGCTTACAGCCTTGATAATGGTTCCATTTGCATGTTTCATAATAGCATTGAATTGGCTTCTTTCAGCAATTATGACAAGAACTAACTCAATTTGATGCATAGGCTATATCAAAGATTCCAGAAAAACTGTATTTATAAAGTTTAGTATCCACCATGCAATGACCTGCATATGCAGAACATTTGGATCAGCTTGAAGATGTGCAGTTTTCCTCACTGGCATTGTTGTTTCCTTAACAAATGCAGATTTCAATAAAGTTTTTTAGCTTTAATTATATTTAGATGATTAAAAGAGATTAGATGCTTCACAGCTGATACACCTGAGGACTCGGAGACAGGCAGACCCACTTTGAAGATGAGTGTTTATGGAAGCACAGGCAAGTTATTGAACCTCTCTATGACCCTATTTTTCTCATAAGTACTTTACAAAGATTCACTAATCAGCATTTATGGACTGATTCCCAAGTATTTCAGGAAGCGTACTTCATGGATACTTCATTTTTTTTCCTTTTTTGGCTTTGATCATCAGACCATTACTTTGTGTCAAAGTTTGCCACTAATATTAGTGTGAAGGTCCTACTTAAATCTATTGAAGGAAGTAAACAAACCCTCTTTGTGTGTTTAAGAACATGTAAGAGAGAGAGGCAAACTGCATACCTGCAGTTGTTCAGGATACTACATGAGCTGATAGTCTAGAAAATCTTATGCAGCCCTATGGTGCAGTGATCACATTTCATTACCAAACAAATGATGGGAATTTCATACTTACAGTTTATACGAAAATCATTATTTAAAAACTGAGCAATCAGGGACGGGGACAGGCTGACATTTAGAATCTTTCTACGTCAAAACAGAGAGGCAAACAATCATCCAATGTTCCGGAAATACTACATAATTAGTATTTGTGAGTTTTATTTTGATGTTTTCCTATTTTTATTTAATTTTTATGCATATACACTGGTAATTGGTTTTTGAAAGTAGTGTTATGTTTCTTATGTGATTATGAAATTGATATCCTTATTGGTAATAGCGTCTGAGTAAACCATACTCAACCTGGTAATTCATAATTGTTACTCTAACTCATAGGAGGGAGATGGAATGGTAATTGCTGCAGCAATTTAATTTTAAATTAAAAAGTCTAGGGAGCTTCTACGTATTAGTACTTTCTAGCAGAAAGTTTTAAGATACTCTATTTGGGACTCAAAAGGTGGTTAAAATCTTGACTCAGGCCTGCCCTTGAGGATCAAAAAGTTTGAATGATTCTCCTTGCTCCTATTTCCCCCGCTCTCTAAAACTAGAGTAGCTCACAGCTGTTCACTGGGCATCCTCCCTGAGCTGCTTCACAGCAGCAGCTTCTGAGACAAATTAGCTGTGGATAAGGTTCATTCCAAAAGTTAGTATTCCTCTTCTTTGAGGTTCTTTTCTCAAACTACTTTCACTTTTTTCCTCTCTTAATGCCTTTTCAGTCTGTCCCTTTCCTTGTCTGCTTTGTGTGAAATTTCTTCTGTGAAGCACAAGAGCTTGCAGATTTTCTTGGTTTATTTATTGCATGAATGCAGTATCTTTTTAGCATTTTCTGCAGTTTACTTTAAGGAATAATTTTAATGAGAGTAAATACTTTGCTATCGCATTGTTTATTTTCCCAGGTGTATAAATGCAGCATAAAAATCAGTAAGCATTGCTCCTTTTGTGTGTTCCTTCAGGGGTCTGCTTCAAGATTTTCATCTGCACCTGACCATGCAGTTCTGGGTTTTGCTGTGCTCCCCAGTCGTCCTGCATGGCAGATTGTTCACATTTGCTCTTGTGAAAATGGCTTCAGGATCATAATATTCCTGAAAGTGTTACTGGGCATTTCAAGCCTAACGTTCCATCCCAGGGGGGAACGAAGAGATCATGGACTACTGTGTGGATAGCAAGTCACTATGAGCATGATCTCAAGGTTGGAAAATAATTATCTTTAACCCTGTTGCATCTTGCATGTAGATTTGTTAAGATTTGTGTATTTGAGAGCAGGGACAGTCTGAACTTCTCATTATGGTAAGCCAGCAGAAACGTGGTAGACCTTGGTGCTCTGTCTATAGCAGTTGGGAGGATGGAGGCAGATGGCCAGACCATGCTGACTTTTCTACTGGAACGTCTCGGTATCTGCCTTATTATTTCTCCTTCTTTCTGTGAAGCAGAGAATTTCTGCGTTGAATGTTTTCCAGATTGCACGAAAGCAGAGATAACAAAATTTCAGTCAGGATGACCTGATAGGAAAAGCACAGGGTGGGGAATCAGAATGTGTGAGTGCTGTTCCTTACTCTGCTACAGGAACCTTAAATGACCTCCAACAAGCCCGTGGATTTTCTTTAGCATTCATTCTTGCACGATACCTAGCCCACAGAAAAAATATGAGATTTAATATATTTGTCTTTGCCAACACTAAGTATTTCTTGAATAGGAGGTACTATAAAAATGCAAAGTATTAATTCTTTGATGGTTTTAAAAATGAATGAGAAATTTCTTTTTTGTTGAAGTTTTATGTGCACAAAATTAGATTGGTAGTAGTGCCTGAATCAGTATCAAACTCATCAGATCTGACTCAGCAAGATAAAGTAAATAAGCTTTAATTTCCTATTTCCAGTGCTCTGGATTGGCTTTTACAGGGAGGAATTAATAGAATATTCATTGAACAAGCCCTGTTAATATTGCAAGTAGCAATGTTTTTTCAGTGATGAACCTTTTTGACTCTAGGCATGTAACAAACCTTGCATTTTATTTTCAATATAAACATCAACTAAGCTTGCATAATCCATATTTATCCAGCTTGCATCTGATTAAAAACGATCAATTTACTGGAGCATTTTCCTATCTACTGTTTAATCAGTAATTAGTTTCAAGTTAAAAAAAAATACTTCTCTCAAAAAAACCACATAAGGCTCCTAGTGTCTGATGAGAGATGAATACTGAGGTTGTGTTTTCATAAAGATCTAAAGCTAGTAACTGGATCCGTAACTGTTGTGACAGATTTGGGCTGTGTGTGACATTCAGAAATTTTCAGAATCTGAAGGAATTTGGTGTAAGAAGGCTGTGAGACAGAAAAAATATTATTTGTGGAAGCAGGAAAAGTTAAGTACAGTTTCACTCCTGCATGGGCTACTGAGTACGAACGCTGGTCTGTCATCAAGATGGGCATCATGGTGGCCCTAGCCTACCTTAATCTAATTTCCATATAAAAATTAACTTAATTCCTAGGCTACTGAAAAGGTTTATGGGGCTGTCAAGTTGTCAAGAACTTTCAAACCGTTCTAACAGGGAGGCAGCTTAATATGAAGCTTGTGGAAGAGCATTGTAAAAAATGTATTTGGACCCTGGCTTGCACTGAACAGTCAAGAATGTTATAAACCCCGGAGAGACTGAGAAGGTTCGATTAAAATGGTTCCCAGATAGATAAATGGGACAGCACTTATCAAATTAACAGTATATGATAATGTACTGTCCCGTTATTCTAGACTACAGTGTATATTGGTTGTCTTATCAAGCTATTGGGAAGCCTGTCAATGGTGGATCAGTACAGACCTGACTCTCCTTCTCCATGACTGGGTTTTTCATGTTTTTCATGCCTGTCTGCCTTTGGGCATTCTATATATTCTAGCAAACACAGAGCTTTTTTCTTTTTCTTTTTCCTTCTTCTTCTGTGCTCATCTCTTTCTCATACATTCCATATGTTGTATATCTGTGAAGGGGGAAGGGAAGATAGCCTGTTACTTAGGACCTTAGTTGTAGTCTATTCTCAGGCTTCTTAGTATAGGCAGGCCTTTACTCAAAAAAAAAAAAAAAAATCACCTTTAGCAGTCTCACCTTTGCTATGTTTATGGACTTTAAAGCTTGGTCACAGCATCTGCAGTGATGGATCTGAATAGCGCTGTGGCTCTTAAAGCATTAGTGGTCTGTGATAAGCAGGACAGTTATGAAGGATGGCTGGCTGGTAGTTTTGGTGAAACTCTATAACCATTTGCTATATATCTCTTTTTAGTGTAACAGCTTACCGTTTTATGACTGATACAGACACAGTTATGATTTGCATCTGTTGGAAGAGTAACTGTGTAATGCTATAAATTATTCATTGCACCTGTGTATTTCAATCAGAACAGGAGACAATAAACAGCAAGAAAAACAGTAATAATGGCAATGAAACCTGTATTACAGTCCATTCTTGCTAAGGTATTGGCAGACCCAGGAGATTGCCCCAGGTTGCCCACAGACACATTCTGCTTCTTTTTATTAGAAAAAAGCATTTCCATTAAGCAGTGCATGTTATTGCTCACTTGTGGAGCAACTTAGCATTTGAGCAGCGTTGACACTTCAGGAGTGGTACAGAGTTACACTAATGATCCACATCACTGTTCATATTTTTTTTTCACATCTAAATCTTGCTGAATAAACTCATTCCTCCAACCAAAATCTTATCTTTATTTAGTTTTGTCAGGAGTGATTTACATTAATTTAGGGGCTTATTTAAATAAAAAAATATTTAAAATGTATTTATAAGTAACATATAATTTTTTTGTTTTGTGCTTTAATACCAGGTTAAAAAAATCTTGGCTGTGTTTAAGTGAGCATCTTAATTCAGGGGTCGTGTTCTGTCTCTGAGCCTAGGCTGTCATTGCTAATGCTTATATTAACATACAGATATCTTAGGTGGCATGGGGTTATAGTCAGGCCATGCAATAATCTCTGGCATTCCTTGTTACCTTTTATAATATAAGAAGGGTTATCAAACATTGGAACAGGCTGCCTAGGGATGTGGTGAAATCGCTGTCCCTGGAGGTATTTAAAAGATGGGTAGATGTGGTGCTGAGGGACATGGTTTAGGAGTGGTTTTGGCAGTGTAGGTTTATGGTTGGACTCGATGATCTTGTAGGTCTCTTCCAACCCAAGTGATTCTATGATTCTATGATTCTATAATATTGTCCTCAGAATTCAAACACTGCAAAATTGGGAAAAGTAGAGAGTTGTGATCCCCAAAGCTTTAATACAGCAATTATACACAAAACTTAATGAACAAATTAATAGAAAAAAGGACACTTTGTAAAGATAGATCCATCCTTTTTCTGGTCATGGAACATCATAGTGTCTTACTGATTTACAAGAGAAATTTATTCATAGTGCCAAGCCTTGTTTCCCCGGAGTCGAATCAGTGCAATGTATGTAATGAGATTTGGGGACAGAGTCAGTTATGTTCATAGTATGACAGGACAATTCAGACTGGAAGGGAGCACAGGAGGTCTCTAGTCCAAACTCCTTCTCAGGTCGGGGTCAGCTGTGGAGTTGAACCGGGATGCTCAGCTGAGTGTTGAAAACCTCATAGGATGGAGGCGGCAGAACTTGATCTGCTGCTTGACTGCCCTCATGGAGAAAGGTTTTTTCCTTGTATCCAACTGGAACTTCTCTTGTTCCAGCTTACATCCGTTGTCATCCCGGCATGCAGCACTGTGAAGAGCCTGGCTGTCTTTCCCATAGCCTCCTATAGGTGCAGGCAGGCTGCTGCTAGTCCCCTGAAGCCATCTCTTCTCCAGCTGAACAGCTCAGCCAGCTTCTCCTCACAGGACAAGCAGCCCCCCAACCATCTTGGTGGCCCTTTGCTGAAGTTGCTAATCTTTCCTGGCAAACCAAAACTGGATGCAGTGCTTGTAGATATGGTCTAATGTGCATAGCAGAGGCAGATAATCACTACCCTTGATCCATTAACAGTCTGTGCTGCTGTTAACATAGCACAGGATGCTGTTGGCTTCCTTTGCTTCTGGAGCATGCATGTCGAGCATGGTGTTCACCAAGGCTCCCAGGACCTTTTCAGCGCAGCCGCTCTCCTGCTTGCCAGGAGGCATGCTGTAAAGCTCAGATTGCAAAGTGAAGACATGAAATATTTTATTCCAATTTCCCAACAAAATATTTTGACGCACTTTGGTTCCTTTTGTTTTCTTTGAACAATGAAAACTCAAATACACTGATCTAATTTTGCAAAGAACTAGGGTTATGACAGAACTGAACATCATTCTATCTACATTTCTTAAATCAATTAGAGCTGCTAACCTATCCTCCTTCTCAGGAATATCCTCTTTCAAAAGGTTTAAATAATATTATCCCATTTATTCAATTCAATTTGATTAAGATCTGTGTTGTGTTTCTCATATTTTACTGAGATTTTCTGGGACAGGAAAATATAATATGTAAATTGCCTGTGCAGGAAGAAAAAAACAGTAGGAAGAGGAAAAGTGAAGCAAAAGTAGTATCTACCAGAAGTCCAGCAGTTATTCTTTGACAACTGACTTGCAAAACAAGGACAGGATTTGTAAGTTTAAATCATACCAGTAAATAAATAAATGAAGCCTTTATGCAGGATTTGATGCAGGATACTGTGGACTTTATAGCGTGTTGTTTTGCCTTTTGTAATGAGAAAGGACAACAGATTGGAAGAAGCCAGCATTAAACCATAAATTAATGAACCATAATGTCTTTAAATCCCATTGTGAGATAATGTTAGATTGTCATTGGTCAAATGCTTTCAAGGACTGATATTAATAACACTCTAAAGTGAGATATGTCAGTTCCCTAATGGAATGGGGCCATTCAAGCAATATATTTGAAGACTGGTCAGCAAGCTAGCAAGAGCAAAGTGTATGCGTGGAGACAAGGGAAAAGGAAGATCAGAGGATCATCACTTAATCCTTCCATCTTAGATTGTCAGAGATGAGAGAAAAATCAGTTTTTCACAAGAACAGTTTGTCCTGCTGGGCTTGTGTGATGCTGCAGTTCCAGGAACAAAAGCAACAGGGGAAGATTTTTATTACAATACTGCTCTGAAAAGGAAATAAAGGAAAAGAAAAAAAAAACCCTTCTCCCTAATTACAAAACAGAAGTTGTTAAAAATATTTTTATGTCTTTCAGTTCTACGGTAACACTTATCCCACAGGGTTTTAAAGATTTTCTCACTAAAGTCACTTCACTCTCCATCCTTAAGGATGGGCGTCCATTTCTGCCATGTTCCACTCCAGCTGCTTAAAAATGGAGATTGGAAATGAAGGAGAATCAACTCTTTAAATGAAAATACAGGGGTATTGTAGCAGAACGTGATGGAATTTAGCCAGTTCCTGGAATAATAATGGTTATAGTTTTTTTTAGAAGTAGTAAGACTATACTTGAAGGCGTATCCTGTAGAAGGTTTGTACACTTTCAGAATATTTCTCTTTCTTTTTTGTCTTGAGGAGTTGAAAGTACATTTCGGGCAGAACTATATGGTTAACAGAGATGCAGCCTCTTTCTCTGTCTTTCTGCTGTTATGATCTATAGGTGCTTAAATGTTCTTTTAGGCCAGAAACCATTCTCTCTGAGTTAAGTTAGCCGTGATAGAAAATGAGATCAGTGTGGAGCCAGACAATATGGTATTAACAGCATGCCGCACTGAGGAATCTGTGCAACAGTTTTGAAAAACAAATGGGGTGCTGGGGGCTTTAGGATTGCTCAAAAGGTGTGAAGCTGGCTTGTATTAATTCTCAGTAGAAGGTGTGAGGAAGTCTGAGGTGGGAGAAAGTTTGATATATATATATTCAGGATACTATTGGAAGCTCTGCCTAAACCTAGTTGTGTTCTGGACATTAAAATTGCACATGTATTTACAGGGATTGGTAGAGTCTGTACCCAAGCAGCATCTTGCCATCTGCCGTTACAAGAAAGGGTTTCATTTGTGAGACAGGAATGGAGAAAATACTTCTATTTTAAAATAAAAGCTGTGGAGATTGCAGTGTGGGTGATCTAGTAGTAACCAAGGATGTGCATGCAGTTGCTGTCTATGAAGAGTACCATATTTTTTAAAGAAACAAACAAACAGAAAAAACAGAGCAAAACAAAAGAACATTTTTCATAATGCAGGGCTTGATTACTGATTCACCTTGACCTAGGAACATACAGCAGTACAAAAGTTGTTAAACCAAATGGTTGCATCTTTTCACTATTGGAAGAGATGATCAGCACGTAGTGCCCTGCTGGGGGGCATGTAGGGAGATTTACAGTCTCCATATGTAAGTCAGGTGACGTAGATACATCCTTTGGAACTTGTTTTCTGTTTGCCAAGGAGCACTCCCTCCTCTAGAACACAGTGCGAATTTGATGATTTTAGCTGTGCCTTCACCATGGTTTCAAGGTCACACCATAATATGGGGTTGATTACGCAATTATTCTGCTTTTATTAGTACCAACTGTACATTGGTGTCAGATTTCTTTCTTCTAAAATGGAATAAGAGAAAAATCTCCTGTGTTCGCAGTGATCTATTCTAAACCAAATAGTAAACTCACAATGGCCAGAAAGGTGATATGGTGGATAGCCTGCAGGGTCTTGTTCCAGTTAAACTTCTGAGAGGTGGATGTTCCTTTCAGATGATTTTATTGGTTACATTTAATCACACAAAGTAGTGCAGTCCTCACAAATTTTTAGACGATGATATGGTGACCCATGAAAGGAATATATTAGTCTTTATCTTGATTAGTTTTTACTTGAAAGACTGTCACTTTCTGTTAGAAGGTAACATTTTTATGAGTTGTTTGAAAGCAGTGTGGAATAGTGAATTTTAATTTTTGGTTTTACACAAAGGACATTGTATGCTTTTGGCAAAATGCTAAATGTTCCTTGGTGAATACAAGTTAAAAAAAAAGGGGGGAGCTATTAAGAGTAGTAAAAGCAACAGATGAGGCATACACTGTGACTGATGATAGGGCATCATCATGGGAACGTAACTGTTTCTGACGGCTTTTCTGTTTTAGTGTTATTGTTCTTTGAGAAAATCCTGGATAAGGACTGCTGCAAACTTGCGCTTCTTACACCTATTCTGCATGAAGCAAAAAGTTCAATAGTTCTAGCGTTCCTGGATGCAGTTTGCTTGGATTTTCATCATGGGAAGAGAGTTGTGCTTTATCATGGTGACAGCAGAAGCTCTGAATGCTGTGCCAGGAATCAGTGCAGAAGGTGGCATGTGGCTGTCATAGCCAAAAGGAAAAGAAGACAGCATGGATTTAAATAGTTTTCAGGCACTTTTGAGCGTGTTTTGCATGGCACTTTAAGCAGTTTGAAAATCGGTAGTGGTCCACATGCTCATTTGGAAACCATCACTTCAGAGACGATCACAGGGGCTTGTGAGGCAGGGGTCCTTACCCATGTCTTCTGCCTGTGTGTGCAGTGAGGACTCCAGTCCCTTTGTAGAAGGACAGAGAGCAAAAATTGCGTAGCAGATGTGTGACTGCTGGCACAACATTGGGAGCGACAGAGAGAACTGCTTTCTACTTTTTCCTTCCCCGCATGGGCTATCAGGGAAGCAGTGAAGAAAAACAGCTACTGCTGTTCCCCATACTTAAATTTCCTTTATGTACAGAGAAAACAGAAAATGGAAAGAAAATGGAAAGAGATAGTGTGCCAAATAGGAACAGAATGCAAAGCTGAATAACAAGGAAGATCAAATATCAGCTGATGACTGTGAATATTGAAATACGTGTCCATCTCTAAAAGACATCATTTGGGGTGGCCACCCCACACTTCACCCTTAGTGAGCGCGAGAGATTAGCATAGCTGAAGATCATGCATATTTACTGAGATTCCTCTCATCCTGTCTGCAGGAACTCTTCAACTCCACATCTGCCTCTCCCTAACCTATAAATTCAGTCCCCAAATCCAAACTTGCTCTCTTCTGCATCTTTTCAGCCCTGTTATTTTTTATCAAAGTTTGATGTAATTTTTCCCTTCCCTGGCCTTGTTGGGCAGCATTATGTCTGTGTCTTCTCATACCTGGCACTGATGGTGCAGATGAAAGGCTCACAGGACCTGTCCCCACCAGTCGCACAAGGAGAGAGGTCAGGCTTGAACCAGAACTGGCTTGATCTGATCTGCTTTCTTCAAGCCCTTGTTCCTGGGAGAATGGTGCGACTTCAAGGAGGAGATCTTTTCCCTCCTTTGGGGAGGACACTTAGTCAGAAGTGGCTTCCCAAAGGAAATCTGGAATTCATGGGAGGACTTAAGAGCCGCTCAGCCAGCTGCAACCACAGTGGCGTGACTCAAGAACAGCACAGGCAACGCTATAATGAGCAAGACGCTGCCAACTGTTACTTCATCTGCCTTGAGAGTTTGGGAGTAAAGAAACAGAGAAAGGAAAGGAAAGTGCAGCCAAAGGCACTTAAATATCATTAGAGTTATGTAAATCAGGCAAGTTAAAAAGACAGAACTGAAGTGTTATTTCCCTCCTGGGGAGTCTGGATATAACTGAAAGGGGGGAGGAATGTCTTGAACAAAGGTGAATTAACAATTTTTCTACAATGTGGGATTTTGTGGGTAGACAGGAAATAATCTCATGTTGATGTCTTATTTTTCGAGGTTGATAAATATATATACAGAATATAATCCTTTAAGAATAACGTATTTCAAAAGGTTCATACTTGGCTTCAATATTTTCACTGTGCTGAGTGTTAACCTATGAAACAAAAATAAATACATTTATGTGGAATTTTTTTTTTGTTACTCTCCCAAAGTGATTAAAGCAGTTTACTTCTAACTGCACATTATTTAAATCATTTTGGGTTGTACCTAAGTAATTCAAAGCTCAGAGTAACTAATACAAAATAGGGCTATTAAAGACAACAAAAGGTCATCTACTTCCCTAACTTTTCTCATCCGTGGTCAGGATCCATTACACCTGTAACTTTACATTTTGGAAAAGAATTCTGTACAAATACGTCTGCTAGCAAAGGTGATGTTCAGCTGGGATACAGAAGGCTGGTGCAAAGCAGCCTGGCCTGCACAGGTCTGCTGTAATGGGTGCGGGTGACCAACAAGAGCGGCCAGTTCTGATCAGTGCTTGCCCTTCAAGGGCGTTTTGGTCAGGTCAAGATGGGGCGGCTGTATTTGTAATTGTATGCCTCTACATGTTCCAGATCTTTGCGTAGAGGTTCAAAATTAAGAGGAGTTGAGTTGTGGTGGTGTAGGAAAGACTAGTAGGAAAAGTATGGTCAGATTACTAGATAATCCTCTGGTTTATGTGGCAAAGGACAGGCAGTAGCGGTTCCTATGTTGGAGATTTCAGCTTGTGCCTCTTCCTAGTCATTATATGGGAAAATGAAAATCTTACTAAGGTGCTAAGGATGGAGATAGTAACATGCGGAGATGTGACTTTCTGCATGTAACCAACTCACTATGGCAATGCCGCCTGCAAAGAGGGAGGCGTACTGTAACCAAAGCTCTTGACGGTGTGCAGAGCAGCAGCAGATGACAAGGCGGGGATTTGACACAAGAGCTGGGGAGCATCCCGCCAGGGGCAGTGCGGGTTCCTAGAGAAAAAAAGAGCATGCACAGAAGAGTCGGCAGCTAACATAAGCAAAGCCTGCACCCAGTACATGGAAGCATTTTTGCTTGAAACTGCTGGTACATATGCACTGCCAAATACTGTCCTACGGAGATAATGAAGAAAGCTGGCTGTGCCTGCAAGGAATTCTGCCTGGGATTGCTTTGCTTCTCAGGACCATTTTTCGGCTTGCCCTGTACACCTAAGCCAACTAACAGGCTCCAGCGCGTTTTGGACATACCCTGATTCACAAAGCATAGAGGTTGAGGCTGATGAAGGTTATGACTGCTGATAAATCTGAGCATTTGTTACAGATAGTGGCTTTAGCATAATTTATGGGCACCCTCCTGACTTTCAGGTGCAGAATAGAAACTCTTCACATCAAAGCAAATTGAGGGATTCAGAAAATATTCATAATAAAAAAGTCTATATGGTATCAAATGAGGTTCTCTTAAGACTGTATCGCGGTACTAAAAATGTACAGTTGTTTTTTGCCATCCTGAGGAGATGTTAGATTTCAAACATTTGAGAAGTCATGTGTCCAGGTGGTTTCTGTCAGCCCCAAGATATTCAGCTCTAGATGTGCAGTTAAGGAGTAAAGGCTGGATGGAGATTTCTGGATTTGTCTGATGGGAAGAGCAGCAAGTGGCAGCATAGGTGTTGCAGTTACTGAGAGAGGACTGTTTTGGGGTTAACTTTTTGGGTTTATTTTAGCAGCTAGTTAACCTGAACAGTGAACACTGTCTCCAGTGCAGCCCTTGTGAATGTGCAAGAACAAGAGTGTGGAGGGCTGTGCTGCAGCATTGTAGCCTAGTTGCTGTTTTGGAATTATGATTTTCTTCTCCAGTGCTGCCCTCTGGACCTGATCAAAGTGTAATTTCTCAGATTTTTTGCCGGGAGTAACCAAATCCTGAAACACTTAAGTATAAAATCACTAGGAGTTAGTAACTGTGCTACATATGAAGAAAAAATGCTTGAATGCTGATAATTTTAATGACCAATAAAAGGACTTTTTGCTTTATGTGACATCATCGATATTGTGTACACAGTGCAGTGTCCTTGAGAACCTGCTGCTCTGGGGCAGCAGTACTGTGTCAAAGATGTTGTAAATTCTGTAACAGGATTAGCCTGGCTGCTTTGCCCACTGGCTGAGGGGACACTGCTCAAAAGCTCATATTTAAACTCTAGGTCTTTCCAACACAAATGGTTGTTCTAGCTTTTTCATGAAATTGCATAGTTTTCTTAGAGCTGTTACACTCGGCAGCAGGACAAAAATCCATATTAAGGAGGAATGCATGACAGTGCTTCCTTAAGGGAGGCAGACCATACTGTGTTCCCAAGGAGGACAGAAAACTATTCTTGGAAGAAAAATTGTTAGGTTTCAACCTTACAGTGAGATGTTGCTTTGATGATGTTGCAACAAGACTGTACTTTTCAAAAATATCTAAGAGGTTCCTTTAAATGGGAGCCATAGGAAATTGTACCGATACCTGCTAATTGGGCCACTCCACTTGAGAGGCTTTTGACATGAGTCATAGGTGCAACTAAGCCATACGTTCATAACACTGTTTTATTCAAAAATCGTAGCCTGAGAGATACAGAAGTGAATTACGCTTTTAGACATAGAGGAGAAAAGATGAGCAATGGGCTGCACTTTTTAGAAACCTGAGAGTTGTGCTGAAAAGCTGCAAAATGATTCCCAGCTCAGCAGAAGCTCACCTACAGAGCTGCAGTCCACAGTGGTCAGCGGTAATAGGGAGATGGAGCCTTTCCCTCAAACAGGCAAGAAATGGGTAACCTTACCGAGTCTGGACTCAAGCATAAGTTGGGAAATAAGAGCAGCTGCTGCTCACAGGAGCAAAGTGTGATGAAAGGCAGGTGTTTCCATCCGATGGTGACTTGAGGATTCAGTCAGGGCTCACAGACCCTGATGTATGGTGTGGCCTAAACCAGCAGCAGCTGCTCTATCACAGGCTTAGTCATTTCTTACACCTGTGACAGGCAGCTGCTTGGGAGCCGGTGTGATTCATTGTGATCTCCAGCACTGCAGTGGGTCCCACTAAGTTTCTGCAGGTGTTTTGAGTGGAGATTTTCACCCTGAAAAGGCAAGGAAGGGGACTCTTTCAAAACCAAGGAGGTGGAGTTGTATGGTGCTGTACCTTAGTGCTGCTTCGGGGTGCAGGGGAAGAGGCAGCCAGATGGTTGTCCTCCTGCCTTGGAGTGGTGTCTCATGCCGTCCTCCAGGTTAGGAACCTGGGAGGTGCTTGTGCTAGCGCTCTCTGCAGTGCAAAACCCCCTGAATCACCCACAGGGCAGCAACAAATGCCTGTCTGAGGTGCACAACAGCCAAATTTCCTATTCCCAGGTGCTACAGATAGTCATCTGCCTCTCCAAAGAGTTTGTGTAAAACAATTATACCGCTCCAGCAGATTTTTATAGCCTCTTTGCAGAGATGTAAATGTTTATCCAGAGTATAAAACTGTGGAGAATCTGAATGTACATCTCAATCTCAGTTCTTCTGCAGCTTCATCCAGAAAAACAGCAGGTCAGTCACTGTGCAGAGATTCTGTGTACCATCCTTTGAGCCCACTAGCTTTGGCTATATTCACATGAAATAAAACTGTGACTAACTGCCTACAAGAATGGGGACTTTCTCCTTACAAACACTGTAAAACCATGGAGATTTGGTCCATAAAATTTGTGTCTCAGCTCTCTTTCACAGGGTTTATTGAAGTGGCTAACATTTAATGAGGCTTCTGAAACATTTGTGCAATTCTTGTGGGTGCTTGAGGACCTAAAACAAGTCCTGAGTATGTGATCCCAGTTTTATTCTGCTGTATCTGGTCAGCTTTTTAAGTTCTCTTGCTAAGAATAACCACCAGTTCTGTGGTTTTTCTTTGAGTTTGTTTCATCTATCTTCTTTACAGTGCTCTGTAAGAACATTGACCTCATGGAAGTGCTTTCCGTGGCGAGTGATGTCTTCAGCTCAAGTTGGAATGTGCAATTTGCGTAAGGCAAGTAAAAACTATCTCACACCCTGTTTAGAAATATTGGTTAGATAGCAGAGCAGTATAATATAGGAGGCTGCAGAAGAAAACATGTATCTCACAAAAAATCATTAGAAACAAAAGCAATATATATTTAAATTGCAAGAAACTCCCCTCTAGGGGCCCTGGAAAGGCACATCCACAAATACTCTCAGATCAATATCAGGAAAAGAAAAACAGGAGCAAATAACAGCACATCTCTGTGAGTCAGCGAGGACACGTATCCAAGGTGCACAATGCAGGTGGGGGAGGGTGAGGAGGGTTATATTCAGCACGAAGGTGCAAAGCCCCCTATCCCAGCAGGTGACCAGCTAACCACAAACCAACTGAAAATGAGAACCTGCCTTCTCTAGCCGTGTCTGATAGCGATCTTGCATTATCTATGCCTGGCTCTCAGGCTTAACTCCTTTGCATTTCTCTGCCTCCTTCAGTGTGAGAGATGGATAATCATCAGCTCTGTTAGCATGCTGAAGTTAAGCACCCGAAAGGACCGGTAATCAGTTTCAGCTTGATCATGTAGCAGCTGTAACTTAGCAAAGTGCCAGGCACTATTTGTGGTATGGTGTTTCTTTACTATTTTTATGTTTTTCAGATAGTTACTGTGTGTGTGTCAGTATGTTCTTTTAATCAAAGTTCCTTTTCTCTTGATTCTGTGAGTGCCTTGGGGTGCTCTGTCTCCTGGGACAGGCAATCGTAAGGTGATATACTGAAGTGGAAGGAGGGCTAGCTCTGAATTCTTGTCTCTCTTTTAGGTGCTAAGAATTTGCTAATGTGTTGTGGCTGTTTTGCACAGCTGTTGTGATGCATAATCCTGTTTTAAATGGCTATCGGGAAGGCATGCAGCCATTGAATTTTTCTTCTGGCAGAGCTGGTATGTCAGTCCTGGTGAACCGGCATTTGCTATGTCTTGTTGTATTGTTCTGACGCTGAATTTATAAGCTTGTCTTGAAAGGCAATTGTTTCCACCATGGTCAAGGGGGAGTTGATATTTTGCATGAAGAAGGTGCATGTAAGAAATTCTGAGGGAACCAGAAATCCTGTCTCTCTTTAGGCTCTGCTGGGAGTTAATACTGATTATAGCGGGGCCTGAGAATGAAATTGAGACTTGCTGCTTAATTACTCCAAAAGGCAAAGCTTAGGCTTTCAAGTCTATTTTCTCCTTGCTGTCCTCCTTTATTCCTCCTCCTGCACTCTTTCTTATTTGTTTCCTTAAAACAGCTGTTCTGTCTGAATTTTCTTCTTATGTCTGGCCCTAATTTTAGGCATAGGCAAAATGGAGCGTGGCTGCCTACTTGGTTTTATGCCGGTGTTAGACATGGTGAAAGTGGTAGGGGCTGCTGCTGAGAGAGGTATTGGCTGAGAAAAACAAGGTAATGGAAAATCAATGGAAAAAGTTTCTTCTCTCAAACGTTTAACTCTGCTCCCAGTTTTGGCCTGCTCATTCTGGTAGTGAAAATAACCTGGCCCTATCTTCTTCTCTTCTGGTGTTACAATGCTAAGAATACGCCAGTCAACTGTGCTTATAGGCTTTTCTCTAGTAGCAGTCAAGGCTAGTTTTACTGGAATTAAAGAAAAGCCCTTGCTCTTTTGACTTGAATGCCTGTTGGATCTGGGTTATAGCTTGCTAGAGACCCATGTCTTGATTTAGACTCCCACCAAATAAAGTACTACTAGTGGAAGTCCTCTCTGCAGGATTCTCCAGTGTCTAAACATGTTTTTGGCCATTTCATGTCCTAGTATCTTAATGCATCTCAGTTGTTTTACTGTTTGGTTTTCTTTCTTAGCTTCATTGGGGCAAACGGGGAAGAACCTTTAAGTGGTCTTTGGTGCCTAAACTTTGTTTAGATATTTAAAAAGCTGAAATGTAGATAAAAATGCTGCTATGTGCCTTACTTTTGTTAAATTCTAGGCTGTTCATATAAATCAAGATTGTTCACGCTGAAACTGTAGGCTAACTAATAGCTTCTGGACTGTGCTGTGGACTTGTCTATCTCCTGCACTGTTACTCCTTTGGTCTTGCTGAACACATTTGCTTATACTTATTTTAGTTGGTGCAATAGTAGAAAGGAATTAGTTTCTCTGAAGATGGCTGGAAAAAATTGCAAATATGTTTGTTTGAAGATTTAGCGAGGGTCAATAGGAAGTGCATTAGTCTCCTGGTAAATTTATTATGAGGCCACAGCAGCAGTTAGTTGCGTTGTCTGAAGACTGTCGCTTGAACAGTCTGATGTCTTCTTAGTAATTTTATAAGTGATTCTGTTTTCAAAGCTTATGTGTGTTTGTGAACTGTAGAGCTCTGTAGCAACATTTCTGCAAGTTTATTTTTTCCTCACAGCAAATAAGTTTGAATCAACTACCGCTGTGCATTTAACAGCCACACAACACTTCTCACTCACAGAGTGCTCACTGGGCAAAATTAGCCTCTAAAAGCAGTTGTGTTAGAAGTAGGAATATACTTTATCCAGAAGAACCCTAAGGATAGAAAAAACCCCAAATGACTCAAAGGTAGCATAATAAATGGCATAATCTGGCATAACCAGGACTTTCATTTGTTGGCACCCTTTTTCAAAGTTATGAGGTATCTCTTGCCCACTGGCAGCTCCCTCTAGTTGTTGTGGCGCTCTGAAAGTCAAGCCTAGGCTGAGGTTCTTAGCTTATGAGTGCATCTCAAAAGCTGGGCTTATACAACTATGTTTATGCTTCAGTCAAAGCTGGTGTTAAATCAGCTGCGGCCATCCTGGGCCAGTTCTCTAGGGGTTTATTCATCTTATATTACTTTTGCAGTCCATGCTGTTATAACTGTATAGCTATCGCTGCCCAAATGAGCTAGTTTAAATCTTCATTGGGTTGCATTGTAGACAGCCTAAACCTCTCTTAGCAGAAGAATGCTTACTCAGTATTTTAGAAACTCAGTTTTCTGGAGTAGTGAGCTGCCTGTGGGATTAGGAAGCTGTCTATCTCTGTGTTCCTGCTGTTGAGGTTGTTGGTCCCTGGGCTTATCAGTCCTTGTGATTTGTGTAGTTATACAAAACTGCTTGCAAATGTTTGCATTAGAGATGTCATCTTCATCTGTGTGTGTAAATATGTTGCTGTTTCTATTATTTCCCCCAACTGTTGATTGTTCATCTGTCATTTTCAGTGATCACGCACACTGAATTCCAGTGTGCAATAAATTACCTTCTGATCAAAATGGCTTCATTTGCCAAATGTTGCAGGGAAGCAGCCTGGCAGAAATTTATACTTAGCTGATAAGAAATGTCAGAGCTGAATATTTATGTGTTAATTGCTGTACCAACAATATGCTTACATCCGTAATCTTGTCTACAGGATCACCACAGAATTACCTCAATTAAGGGCAGAAAAGATTGGTATAGACAGATCATGTCAATCCATTCCCACAGCCTATTACAGGATTCCGCTGCCCTCCCTGTAATGGTTTCTCAGGGCTCGTCCAACCTAATATTAAAGGAATCAAGAGATGGAAGATTTCACTGTGTCCCTTAGGAGATATTTCTACTCTCGCAATGGTTTTTTTTCTGATGTTCATATCACATTCTAGTTTCCTTAATTTAATTTATTCTTTTATTATAAATGATGGCAATCACTGATATATTAAAAAAAATCAGTGTAGATTCAGTGCCATATTTAAATACGATGGGTGAAGTAAATGTAAAACTTAACTGATGTACTCCGTAGTTTCTGATTCTTCTGTTTTTTTGATAACTGACATATGCTATCAAATATAAATGGCCACACTTGGACCTAACATAAAACAGTGTTACCCCTAAAACTGCCCAGAGATTAAAAGAATCTGACCTTTCTTTTTTTTTTTTTTACTGGCAGCTAGATGCTTGACTATTTCAGACAAAAGCAACAGCAACGTGACAAAGTGACTGTATTTCAGTATAACATTATGTATTGAAGAGAGATGTGACAAAGAATAGTATGGGTGTTATTGCTATTAATGTGGCCATCCAGGTACTTCCACCAAAGTGGTAAGTGCCATATGTATAATCTAGCCATGCTCAAGAGCTCAAATCGGCCCTTTGTTACCTCCTGTATGCCTAAATAGGGCCACATGATCCGCAAAAACAGCAGTTTCTTTACTGCATCCACCAATAATCCATGCAGTCCCAATGTTTCTGTATTTGTGCAGAAAATAGAACAAAACCACTACTTTACAATTATACTACTATTTGTTGAGTGTTGAACTGAAGGCACCTGTGTGTATTTCTTCTGCATATGCTTTTCAGAGGTGTACGTATTACACGTTGAAGTAGAGCCTTGTCAATTTGTGCAATGGAATTGCTGTCAGTTCAGATCATCTTCCAAACAGTTCACTGTAAACTTAGTGAAACAAAGGAGTGCATGCAGGCTGAGGAGATGGGAATTATGTATCATCAAAGTGATGAGTGAACTGCTGTGATGTTATTAGATTATTTTTTTAAAGGCATGAACAGAAACTTTAGTTCTTGTATTACATGTTATTGTAAGAGCTGGACAAAACCTGCAACAAGGTCTATTTAATGCTATTAAAAATGTAATTTAAGTGAAAGGAATCTGAATACTATTTTCTTTTACCTTTCCCCTTGCTCAGACCTTATTGTCCTCTCAAATGCTCTTCCTTGTGTAGCTTTTGCCCTCTGCTGGAATAAAGTAAATGCAAGCCTGTGTGTTGCCACAGTAGGATTTGAAAAGTGTGTGCTTGGTTTTGCTTGTCCTTAAAGGGTGAAATCAGTTTCAGTTAAAGTTTGTGCTCATTTTGATCCAGAAAGCATAAAATATGCACAACTGCTGTGTGCCTGATTCTTCTGCTCTCAACAGGTTATAAACCTTAACATTAGTGCTGAGTGTTGGAAAGTCTTGGGTTGCTCTGGTGTTTGGAGCCAGTGAAATACTTGGAACAAGAAGTCCTGTATAATCACCCTTAGGTGATGACAGTCATCACTAAGCTTAGTAGTTTACTTTCATAGGTGCTTTTGAAACTGTGTAGTGGCTCCCTAGCCGGCAGCATCTCCTCTCTGTTTTGTTATAACCGGACGGAATCGCTACCCTGTGTGTGGTGACAGGGTCTGCATGCCACAGAGTGGGAGATGGGTACAGTGACTGGTCCCGCCTTTAGAAGCTGCTGATTCTTGCTTGTAATGAATTGCAAATAACTGAAATACTTAAAAAAATAAAAAATTAATGTGCTTCAGTCTGTTTTTGTTGTTATCACCTGCAACCCCCCACTTTCCCCAAATCCTCTGGTGATAACAGCCTGAGAACTTGCAGTTAAAGCTTGCTTTGCCCAGAGGGAGCGTCCAATAGAGAACTAAATGTACCATTCCCTGTTTTTTAACTTCTATAGGGTGCCCGTCTAAGAGGAAACTATGGACATTTCTAGTAGAGCCCATTTCTGGCAACTGTGACGGTGTAGAGGTGCCTCTGTAATGCTGGCTCTGGGGCAACAACATGTCTTGAGCTTGTTATTACTATGGTTGTCTTTGCTTCTGTGCAGGTATTGCTGACAACTGGCTTCACTGTTCAACCCTCAGCCTGTTTTCAGCTCTACCCAACTCAAGCTAGGGCTCTCCACTGTACTTAACTCTTTTGCTGATGTCCACCCTTCATCTAAACTTATATTTTCTTGATCCTTCCCCCATTCCGTCTCTCTCTCCAGCCACTCACCCTATTCCCCCCAGCTCCTTACGTTTCCTGGGCTTTGCAAAGAGTCCTCCATAAATGAATCCTGAGTTAGATCACGTCCTTATCAGAAAAATCTGTAGTCCCAGCTCTTCCTTTCTGTGTGTCCTGGGTGTAGACACTGTTTTCATTTACACCTGGTTTCTGAGGCAGATATTTCATCTCTTTGTCTTAAGTAAACTGTGTTCACAAAAACGGAGAAGCTTAGCCTTAGCCCTTTCAGAAATTGTCCTCTCAAATCCTTCTGTGGAGAAGGAGCAGGAGGAGAAATCAATAACTTTACTGGGAGGGCAAGAAATCACTGTATATAATCTTGCAAAATCCTGTAAACAACTGAGTGCTGCCAAGGCAATTCCCCAGGTATCGTCTGTGCTCCTCAGTAAAGAACAGGCCACAAGAGAGGCCAGATTACCCTTCAAGCAAATAATCCTGGAGTCAGGAAGCAGATGAATTTCTCTTTCTTCCACCAGAGTTAGAAATTTTCACATCAGTCAGAGAAGGGCAGGAACAATAGACTGGCTGCACGGTAACAGTATCTCAAATGTGCAGTAACAGCTTGGTTAAATAACACTGTTAAGGTTGCGTGGCCAAACCTGTCACAAATACTTCTAGAATGAAGCGTGGCTATGCAACCTTAATTCACCTGTAAGCGTGTATCCTTCACAATGTTAATCCTTCCTTAGTTGCATGTCTTATAACATTGTTCCCTGGTACTGTATTGCATCAGCCTATGCACAGCAGCTATTACAGGGATTAATTAGGGGCATAGTAGAAGAGTGTTGCTGCAACAGGCGAACAAAATGTGTACATATAGGGATGAGTACTGGGACCAGTTCTGTTTAATATCTTTATCAATGACATAGACAGTGGGATTCAGTGCCCTCTCAGCACGTTTGTGGATGACACCAAGCTGAGTAGTGTGGTTGACACACCTCGGGGACAGGATGCCATTCAGAGGGACCAGGACAGGCTTGAGAAGTGGTCCCTTGTGAACCTCATGAGGTTCACCAAGCCCGGGTGTAAGGTCCTGCAGCTGGACTGGGACAACCCCCAGTATCAATACAGGCTGGGGGATGAAAAGATAGAGAGCAGCCCTGCCAAGAAGGACTTGGGAGTACTGGTGGATGAAAAACTGGACATGACCCAGCAATGCGCACTCGCAGCAGAGAAACCAACCATATGCATCAAAAGCGGTGTGGCCAGCAGGTTGAGGGAGGTGATTCAGCCCCTCTGCTCTGTTGAGACCCCACCTGGAGTACTACGTCCTCCAGGCTGGAGCCCTCAGCACAGGAAAGACATGGACCTGTTGGAGCAGGTCCAGGGCAGGGCCACAAAAATGGTCAGGGGGCTGAACACCTTTGCCATGAGGAACAGCAGAGGGACTTGGGGTTTTCCAGCCTGGAGAACAGAAGGCTCTGGGGAGACCTTATTGCAGCTTTTCAGTACTTAAAGAGCGCTTACAAGAAAGATGTTGACAGACTTCTTAGCAGGGCCTGTAGTGATAGGAGAAGGTGTAATGGTTTTAAACTAAAAGAGGATAGATTTAGACTAGATAGAAGGAATAAATTTTTTATGATGAGGGTTGTGAAGCACAGGAACCTGTTGCCCAGAGAGGTAGTAGGTGTCCCATCCCTGGAGGTCAGGTTGGACAGGGCTCTGAGCAAGCTGATCTAGTTGAAGACATCCCTGCTTATTGCAGAGGGGGTTGTACTACATGACCTTTAAAGGTTCCTTCCAACCGGAATGATTCTATGATTTTAAAACTGTCCTGGGTGACTACATTCAACTTCTGTTTCTGTGTTACACAAAGCCTTTCACTTAAATGATTCTTTATCAGAGGTTATTACTAGTTTTGTGTGTTTGACATCTAAAAAACTATGAAGGCTGGGGTTTGACTTGCAGAAGCACTGGCTATGTAGAGATGGAGTTGGAATTTAGATCTATAGACAGATAAATAATCATGGAGTTGGAATAAAACAAGAGAGATGTCTTGCATCATGTGGCGGGATCAACTATACCTTTATCAGCCTTTGCAATGTTTGTCTAACTTGTTCTTAAAATCCTCAGTGACATATCTTCCAAGCAGCCTGAGCATGCTATTGCAGTGTTTGTTGGGGGTTTAAAAAAAAAAACCACCAACGGTTTGCCAAGTGTTTTATCTCAATTATTCATCTTGCACTAATGGGTAGGACAAGAAAAACAGGCTTAAACTGACATTGGGATCATATTATTGCTTTTTTTTGAGAGGGGGGGTTCGCAGCCTTTTGCATATTTGAAGACTTTTGGCTTCCCTCAGGCTTTTAAGGCTGTATGGTGCTTATCTGTCTAATCTGCTTTTTGTAAGTGGTGTATTTCAGCTTTCTGTCATTTTCATTTCTCTCACCTGGGTGTTCTTTGACTAGATTTTATCACTTTTGAAGAGTCTTCCCCCAAATGGGTAGAAATATTTCTAATGAGGCTTTACCAATGCTCAGTGCAATAGAAAGATAACTTCATGTGTTGTGCAGGCTCTTTTCAGTGTGATGGAGGAAAACAGGAATTTGCACTCCTGTCTCATCTTGGATTTTAATAGACACCAAACAGCTGTTCCACTGGTATTGTTTTCAGAAACCAGTGAAAAAACGTGGCTGAAAATTTCGAAAATAATTCATCTCAAGGGGGAAAAATGGCTTCAAGCCAAGTAATTGGAGTATGATGATTATGGGCAACAGGAAGGCTCAGGTAATCTTGAAATTAGCTGGTGTCAACTCTACCTGTAATAAAGCTATATGTAGCCTGAGTGTCTTTGCAGACCTTCAGGCAGATTTTCCCTTACCTTTCCAGAGAAACCTCATATATCTCCTTTGAACGAAGGTGGGCAGTAAGTGGGCAGAACAGCATGCACTTCATCGGCCTGTACCTTCCACGGGAAACTGCTTTTGTGTTCAAAGAAAAATAGTTTGCCTAGGGAATTGCCATCCTTGTGTCTTGCACCTTAGAGGAGTTTATGTGTATTGATTTTTATTCTTTTGAGATCTCTGATGTAAGCTGACTAAATCAAAACTCTCCTCATGTTGGATTCAATGCTGATAAAGATGTAATCTGTCGTGTTACAACTGCTTTTAACAAAGTGCATTTAAGTTGTGTACCTCTCTCATATATGAGTAGAATTCTTTTACTAGAAAGTAAATCTTCAGTACTGGTTGGTTGATGTAAACACATCAGCTGTTATATCCAGTATTTGCTTCCCATATTCTGAAGAGCATTTGGCTCTTAGAGAAGGCCAGCCCTTGACTTGGAGGCTTAGTAATTCAAATTAATATTTCAAATAAAAAGCAATGCCTACTGTCAGCTATTTCCAACAGGTTTCTGGGTTTGTGTTGACAGGCTGTGCAGGGGGATGCACTGTGGTTCTTGACCCCTCATCAAGAATTCAGAAGAATCTTTGTAATACTTTGTGTGGTTAAAACCGTCTGCTGTTTAATTCTTGGTGTCTGCTTCCAAGTGATTACTTACTTGAAGCTGGCATAAGAAGTGGACTCACGTAAAATGTTATCCACAAATTCTGGTGTCTGATTTGTGTTAAACCCCATCAAGTGAAACAGTGTACTAATTCAGGATTCTGGATAGTTTGTGATGGTGGTCAGGTACTGTTGAAACTTGTCACTGTGGCACTCATTAACAAGATTCTCTAAACTGCTAGAGAAATTCTTGCATTAATGTTATGTCATCATCAATGTCAAGAGGAGCTTGACATTTGAGCTTTGAAAATGGTGCCAGGGAAAAATGAAGGACATAGTCTTAAAGGTTTCTTACTGCCTCATTCAGAACAGCAATTATCTTTCTCAGTCCCAGATAGCAAGACTGACTATACAAATAATATAAAAACTAACATGTTCTCTAATAAATACATTAGACTTCTCAGAGATGCTGCTGAAACATGAGCATCATAGAATCTGATGCAAGGCAAGTGGAAGGCTGAGGAGAACCCCTGCTTATGTAAACACTCCCAAGTGTTTCTCCAGGAAATAAATCTGTATTCAATAGTACTGAATTTTGTAAGCCTTTGGTAGAACACTTCTTACAGAACATAGCCTGAGTCTTGCTAGGTAAATGGAACATTTTTCTTCTTCATTTAATTATCTGTCATCCATCTTTAGTTGCTGTCATTGATGTGACTGAGCAGAAACCATTTATCATGGTTTTTAATGATCATTTATTAGCTAATTAAGTCAGTGAAGCTCTGAAATAGCTTCAAGATAGCCCCAATACTGAGGGAAGGCATGCTAAAGCTCTTACTTTTGTAAGTGAGTTGCTGTTACCTATTCTTCTTTTGTATTCACTCATATCCTTGGAGCATTGGGAGTCCCTCATGTTTTAAGGGGACTGCAAGCATGCACTTTGTTAGACAATGGATTATTTTACTTTGTGAGAGACACTGGCATTTCTCTCTTGCCTCTTCCTGGGAAACTGCTACCTCAGATCATACTTGGTTGCATACATACCCTAGTCATGGTTCTGCCTGAAAACTCATGAGGATAACTGCTTTGCTGTGGATCCCTTTGCAGTATTCGCCGTCAATCCAATTTGAAAACAATATAGTGAGGACCATCAACATCTCTGCAGTGTCTGATTTGCCAAAAGCATGTAATGCTTTCACTTGATCCACTTTCTGAAAGCTGGAGTGGATTGGACTGTTCTGATATTCTTTTAGCCCATTCTATTCATGATGGGAGAGATACTGTATTAACAGGAAATCCTTCTTCAGTGGAGCTTCTTGTGAAAGATGGAGTTGAGCAGGGTTGTAGGTTCGTATCTACTCAACTTCTATTTTCAGTACTGCAGATCTTGACCTTAGCCTGTGACATACTGAGGGTAATTTGTTCAGCCCTAGCAAAGTTATTCAAATCTGAGTTTTGTGAAACCAGCCAGCAGCAGATGTACAGGGTGCCACTGGCTGCTTTATAACATCATCCAAACACTTTCATACAATTAGTATCCAAAAGGCAAGGCCATATTTCAGCTTGCCTGAAGCTAGCTCTGCAGTCCTCTCTTTGTTGTAGTTGTAGACTTGAAAGTGCACTGTTCTTGATATTTTTCTTTCTCCTAATTGATGATAACTACTTCTGCATTTCTGGGAAAAAGTGTATCTTGAAAGATATTTGCAAAATTTTCTTTTGAATGAAGGAGGAGTACAATGCTCGGTACAGATCACTGATTTAAATCTTTGGCTGTATTTAATTGCCACAGGCTAGGCACAGCATGAGGATGCAAATTCCAGAATGCCCAAGTGGGTCTTCTAAGTTAGCTTGCTTGTAGTGACAGACCACCAGAGTGACAGTGCAAGGACAACCCGAAGTCCTCCCTTGCAGCATACCAGATCAATAACTGTGAGGGATAAGCTTTGAGATTCCTGGAGACAAATCTTTCCTTGTGCTAGCATAGCTCTTGTTGTGAAACATGCAGCTAAGCTGGAGGAAAAGATGTTCAGAAAGATTTTGTTGCCACATCTCAGTCATCTAAAAGTCACATGTTCAGTTTGTAACCATGTGTGATACGTGCAGGATGATGAAACTAAAGATGGCTATTTGACATTGAAGAAATGGGAACTGTTGATTAATAAAATGAATGAGAGAAGAGAACTAGAGGGAATTAACCTTTTTTTCTTTTCAGAAATGTTCTTTGATATTGCAGTATGACCTATGTTGTGCTGCAGTCAGTGTCCTTCTGACTGAAATGAACTCTTTCTGACAACATTTTAAAACAATGAATGTGCTGTTTCTTAGCATAATGCATACCTGCACTTTTAAGCATAAATGGTATTGTCTTGTGATGGCAGCTCACTGGTGTCTAAAAAGATTAGATGACTTGAGCATGGAGCCTATGTTGCAAAAACCCCTTAAAAAACAGAAATCTAAAATCCAACACTCTGTGCTAAAGGACCGAACTGCCTGCAGAAACAATTTTTGTTCCTTTTTCCTCCCCTTTTGACCTCCATGCCAGCAGCACCAATGGACGTGTGAGAAGCCCTATGTGTAGGTGTTACACAGTTGTGTAGTTCAGACTCTAAACAGAGGAGTTGAGTCTCTGGAACCATTGATCTTCCCTTAGAACTACATTCAGGATATATTTTATGTTTCAGAAATTGTAGTATAAAATCACAGGCTTGAGCAAAGTGGAAGGGAATAATATCAAGATAGAGAGGAGGCATTTGTAGAGCAAAGAATGAAAAACAGTCTAATCAGATTGAAAAAGACTTTGTACCCAGTGCTGCGTAGAGTTAATAAGATACAGTCATATGCCTTGCTGTATTGGGACTTCATTGTACAGTGTGTAGGTTGCTATTGTATGGGGAAAAAAAAGGGGGGGGAGGGGAGAGGCAATGAAACTCTAATCTTTGAGACTATGTGATAGAGGTCACCCCCAGGGAGGACAAAAGAGCTGGTATAGCACCTTCTCCACTGTTTCTCAGCCTTGTAGATCAAAGCAGTTCTGTTGATGTGGTAAAGAAAAAAATAAAACAAACCCACAACTTCCCTTTGCAGTGGTGCTCTCTGGTGCCGTAACAGACAGCTGCACGCTGACACCAGCCATGAGGACCTTTGTTCAGATTACTGAGTGGTGCACAGTTCAGCTCAGGATCTTCAGAATGCAACATATCTTGAAGCTTCTTAGTTGTGGACAAGTGAACTTCTTCCTGTTGCCAATGGTGCCGTCTGATTTTAATTTCAAAGGTTAAGCGGTTATAGATGTATGTAACAATAGGATTTTGGTCAAGAAGGCAAATGTTAGAAGCTGAGAGACTGCAATGTGTTAGTGGAATATGTGGCAGTAACATGTTCTGGTAACTGAGATCATGTAGTGTTATCATTATTATTAAATAGAACTATTTGTAAATTGACTTGCTCTCCTGAGGAGAGACTACTTTGTGTGTTATTTTTATTTTTTACCTCTTGAACAAACTTGAAATGTAAATGTGAAATATCAAGGATTTGGTACTCACCTGACTGAGCTCTCAGCTCTAACAGTAGTTAGACCTCAGCTCCTGGGAAGTGCCCCATAGCTGTGGCATCTCCCTTTTATCTGGTACTTGCTCGGGGGGGAAGGGGAAAAGAGATGATGTGTGAAATGTCAGGGCAGCAGAGGAGAAATAGGATCCTAAGATGGCTAAGGTCATCTGTTGCTGAGGCAGCACATTCAAACAACTGTAGATTAATGTTGAACTCATTCAAAAGTGATTCTGCTCGGGGGGGGGTGGGGGGGAAGTGTTTTTGTTTTGCATCAGGTTGGCTCAGATATTTTGTTTAGGCTTTACTGAAGGAAAGTTGTAGATCTGTGTACCTTTAAAATATTGCTCTGGAAAATTTGCCTGAAGAAACAGGGTTTTCTTACAGAAAAATTTTTCAGCCTGATCTGTCATGCCTAGCATCTCTCAGGGCCCTGTAAAAACGTTCAAATTGTGCAAAACTCTGCCTAAGAGCTACATGGTCTAAATATATAAATAGATGAAGGGTAGGGGGTAAAAGGAACCAGTTGCAATTATGAATCTGGTAGTTGGTCTCTCACACCTTTGTCTGATAAAGTAATCGCATTTATTTGAAGTTTCACATTGTTTTGACAAGCTTCTGTACTTGATGCCAAAGCTTTTGGACCTGAACCCATAACCCTGAACTCTCCAAAGCTTGCCTGAAAGGAGCAGAGATGGCAATACCAAAGGCAAAGCCAGAGCAAACCTGAGTGCCTCTGATAGGAGCATTTAGGGTGACAAACATTTTAGAGAGGTCTGTGCCTAAAGGTGTAGGTCAAGGTGTCCCATATAAGGGCTAGTTCACAGTGCCCAAACAGCCACGCTTCGTGAAAGATGAGGCATGTTGTATAGCTGAGAGAAGGCTGAAAGGCAACTTAGAGGAACAAGCTGAATTGTTCTTGTGCTGGGATGAACTGGCCTTACAGAGACCTGTGAATAGTAATACTGCCTAGAAGGCTGAAACTGCAAATATTTTGTTTTGATGTGGCTGAGTAAAATAGATTGTGGAAGACATCTGCTTTGGAAATGTATTTGGCACAATAAATAACATTTACGTGACTCTTCCAGGAAATATCGCTGTGACATTTACTGTTGTTTTGTGGTGGGGTTTTTTTGTTGTGTTTTTTTTTTTAAACCCGTATCCTTACCTAACCTTTATTGAGACTCGGAGATCAGATGTTCATACTTTCCTTTCCTTCTCTGAGCAGTAGTTTTATTATTATCACAAGAGTGCTACAGAGATGTATGGCATTTTTCAGACACTTCCAGATTGTTACTCAAAGGGATTTATAATTTGATCCCTGATCCTACATTAAGGTTTTTCAAGAAATATCCATTGGGTCTTGCAGAGCCACAGCAAAGTGAGTGAAGTGCCCTAAGGTTAGAGTTTAAGTAAATATAGTACAACAAGGGAAAACAAGAATAGCAAATACCATCCACACTTCAGCCCCTGCCAAAGGACCTGAGCAGATAAGGAAAACGTCAATGAGTGCATATGAAATGCCTATTGTTACCTCTGTATCTTTTTACTCCCTCATTTAAACAGAACACATACACATCACAAATTATTTAATTTTTAGGCTAAAATCTAGAAATAGTGGAATAAAGAGCTGTATGAAGGTTAATGGTAGAAAGCAAATTCCAAGGAGAAAATAGAGGCACGAGAGTCCAAAGTTTTGATTTTTGGAATGTATCATGAAAAATAGAAATTCACTTAAATTTTAGTGTTGCTTTTTCACTATATTTTGGCAATGATCTTGACATTTTGGTTTGAGTTGCATAAATGTTTAATAATCTTGTATGCTTTTTTTTATTTAATATAAACTTTTTGACCTAACAGTTGAAAATATGAGCCCCTGAAGAAGTGAAACACGGGCTACAAATAAGAACCCTAAATTCATTTAAGTGATCATTTTGGGGAGTCTGGCTCATGAGTTTTTGCCACATGGTTTGCAACACTAAGAAGTTAATTAAGAAAATAATTGCTGCATGTTGCAGTTGCAACCTCCTTTTCCCCTAAAGGACCCTGACATGAGATTAACTTATCAATAATAAATATATACAAGAAAAAGGTCATTGTAATGGAAGAAACCAGTCGAGAAAATGCTAGTAGATGCGGATATGAGTTTCCTGCCAGGTGTGTGTGGGGAAAAAGCAGTCACCTATAGAATGCCTTTCCCTTACTTCTTATCAGCTTTGGAGTTACTCTTTTATTCCTTCTTTCACATCTTCTGGGCTGTTCTTTGCTTATATCTTCTGCTCTGTGTTTGCTGGAGTGCATGCCCTTACCTGTCAGTACCTTGTTGTTAAAACAAAATTATCCTCCATGAGGTTCTGGTGTCATTGTCACTGAGAAAAATCTTCAATACAAGAGGAGAACCTGTCCTCTTCAATGCATATTTCCAAGAGTTATTGGTATAAACAACCTTATGACATCCTTGAGATTTCTTAGTTCTTTATAGCCTTTCCATCTTTACTGATTTCATGGTTCCTATTAATATCAGCCACTTTGTGCCATTGCTAGACTACTTGTGACCTTCCTATGCTACCTTGAACTTCTCTGTGCAGAAATTCTCCTTCTGCCAAAGGCTGATATTCAAATAAACTGTAAGTGACAATGATGACCACTTGCATACGTAACAGCAAAGTGAACCCCTCCGTACCTCCTTCTATGCTTGGTATGTTCAGCTGTTGCTGAAGAGTACTTACACAGTGTCAAGCCCTTATCTCTTTCTCATGCTGCCCTGCCAGCAAGGAGGCTGGGGATGCACAAGAAGTTGGGAGGGGACACAGCTGTGACAGCTGACTTAAGCTGGCCAAAGGGATATTCCAGACCATACGACATCATGCTTAGCAATAAAGGCTCGGGGAAAGGAGGATATTCAGAGTTATGTATTTTTTTCCCCCCACAAGTTGTTAAATAAGTTGAGGCCCTGCTTTCCAGGAAAGTGCCCTGATTTCTACCTGTCAAGAGGAAATAGTGAATAATTTTTTTTTTTTTTTGCTTTGCTTCACCTATTAAACTGTCTTTTTCTCAGACCATGATTCTTCTTGATTTTGCCCTTCCGATTCTCTCTCATCTGTCTTGGGGGGAGTGAGAAGCTCTGTGGGGTTTAGCTGCCTGCTGGAGTTAACCCACCACACTACCTCATGTCCAGATACAGGAATATGGAACAATTAAAGGAGTTGGGGTACTACATAGGCATGTTAAAATGAAGAATCGGAAAGGGGATTACAAGAAGGAGTAAGGCTAAAGAGTCCTTTACACTATGTAGGTCTCCACGCCCAAGAGCTGGAAATGTTATTGCTATCAGGCGCTGTACGGACCAGGATGTTACTGCTGCTGTTGCCTGCTGAGAAGTACGAAATTATAAGTATTTCTTTTTGCCGCAAGATATCACTGTTGTGGGCAGATGTGTGGTATTATTTCCCTTTTTTTGGTAGTGACTTTCATGTGCATGCTCAGAATTGCACAGCACATTGACTTAACTCTCACCAATCCTCCTCCTCTCTTCTCTCCTCTGCCCATTTCCCCAAACTTACTCCTTGCAAATACCGTTGTGGGGATTTTAAACACTTCCGGATTTTCTATTCTTGTCCCTGCTACTCTTTCCCTGCCTCCTGCCCACATCTTTTGTTATGTCAGTAAAGGAAAATATCATGTGGAGGTATGTTATATTGCCAAATATCTTTTTGTTATTCTCCTTTGTCAGTGAAGAACCAAAGGCATTAGAGGAGCATGTAGTGTTTGTGCTAGCGTGGAATCATGCCAACAGAGCGTGTACTCAGACTTCTAAAAGTTGTACTTAAAGTCCAATGTTTAGTAGCCCTTCTATCATGTGGCACATCTGAATCATTGTGGGAATTAGGGGAAAGAGAGAGAGGTATTTCTTTATTTGTAAGCTCTGCTTCAAACCTGCTCCAGGTCAGCAATGCAGAAAACCTGCCTGTATAGCTTTTAGAGCTCATATAGGAAAGAACATGATATTCTGTTTTGTTCTTTCCAGACAGAAATGGCTAGGATTACATTTGCCATGAGTGACATGACTGTGCTGTTATGGAAGTGAGGCTAAAGCTCAATCGACATGTGAAATGAACAATATTCTTTTTATCTTTGTGTCTCTTTCTCTGCCTACAAGTTGCCCATATATTTGCAAGTGTACCACAAATAACCATGTTATGTCTCTTGCCATGGACAAGTAAAAGACAGCAGATCCCAGAACTGCCCATCCAGATTTTTTGGCAGTATTAATTTGAGAGGAATGTTCAGAGAGCAGGATGTCTTGTGAACAGTTTAGTCTGTAATCTGGTCCCTACTTATTCCAAGTTGCATCAGTCACAACACTGAACAAATGCAGAAAAATGTTTTTCAGTTATCCTGCTTGTTAGATTGGTTAGGTATCTCACACAGCTCCTGAGTCATGAGGGCAGTGGTCACTGTGTTTGGAAAAAGCAGTGAGTGGAAGGCTGATGACATGCAGGCAGTGAAGTAGTATTTACAGAAAAAGCGGTGACAAGTGACTTTTTGGTTATCTCCCCAAAATTTTTAGACTGAGGATTATTTGTGTTGTGATTAAAACTGGTTGTTTCCCCTGTGTCCTCCCCCCTTCCTCCTAACCCCAGCAGTTTCCTTGGAAAAATACTCCTTTTATCACAACTAGAAGTTTCAGGGACTGTATTGGTTCTGATCAGACTTACCAAGAACCTTCTCAAAACCAGGACGAATTGTAGGGAGACTTTGAGAGAATTGACTGCAATAATTGCTTGAGTTTTGCATGCTTGTTGCATATGACAAACTTAACTATGTGATGACTATTTTAGTGAGCTCCGCCCCTTCCTTTCCCTCTCCCTTTAAAAGTTGAGTATCATTCTGGTGCAGAATGGAAATACTTTAAACATCTTGAAAAATGGCGTTGCAGTACCATTTCCCTCTCTGATCTGCTTGAGACTGGAAATACGGAAAGAAGGTGATAGAAGATGCAGACCACATAGCGCTCTCATGGGATGTGATGTTTTCAAGCTGCCTATGTTCTGTGTGCAGCTAATCCATTTCCATTGGCATCATGTCTGCAGATTAGGCAGGGTGCATCTGCACACATGCATTACATTTTATAGGGCAGAAATAGTCCTATGGGGCTGACAACCTTCTTGTTTGCTGCTCTGGCCCATACAACTCTGAGTCACAGTCCCATGTGGGTGGATGTCGGTCATTTGAAAGGCTTAGCTCTGAGAGAAGTTAACGTAATTCTTAACTATATTTAAAAAAACCCATACCTTTTATTTCTTTTGGGGAGAAACATCCTATATCATTAGCTCTCAACCTGTATTAGTCCAATAAAGGCAATTAGTTTTCCCTATGGCAGAAAGCCTGCTCAGTATTTGGCAACTGCCCTTGGAGCATACCCTTGGAGCAGATGGCTGCTTGCCTGCCAAATAAGATACAAATTAGATTTCCAGATGATTGAATGACGGTGGCAGGAAAGCAGCTATTCATCTTGACTCCTCCTCTATTGCAAATCTGGTTAATCAGCGAGAACATAACCACTCACCGTTAGTGCATGCGCTCTGCACAGCCAAGATATCAGTGGATGGGCCCCGTTGGGAGAAGGTAGGATAAGTTAAAAGGAGATGTTTTAGTCTTTATAAACATTTGGTTTATAATTAATACCAAATCTGTCTTCTACATGAGTGAATTTCCAAGCCTGATTTAGTCCATAAGGAAAGCAAGAAATTTGTATATTAGATCAACAGTCTTCATCAAAGTCCGTAACTAGGCTGAGCTCCCATGCAGCAGGAGGATAACTGTGGAGCTGTATTGTGTGGCAGATTTATTTATGATCAGCTTTTAGGTTCATGCACGGACTCCACATTAGCTGGATTTGTGTATCTGTGATCAAAGTATATGGGAGCGGGCTCTGCTTGGCCCAGGAGGACAGGCAAGCAACCTAGTAACCTGTGCTTCTCTTGTCTATTGTTTCTTTCTGTATTTTAAATAAGATGCATCTTATTTAAACGTGGTTGTTTCAACATAGTCAAAGGTAAGCAGGTGATTGCTGACAGGTAAATGTAAGAGCTGGACAAAGGGCTTTAGTTCTGTTCCAAACCCCTTGGAAAAAACCACAGACTCACCATACATTTGTGAAGTGGAGCCAGGTTCCACTTGGAACCTCATGTTCTAGCTAGATAACTGGTAATAAAGCAATGAAAACAAAATAGTCTTGAGAACAGAGTTGGGGGGGGAGAGAGGGGGAAAGAAATATTTTTTTCCCATTGTGGAAAAATAAATACAGTAGGACCACTAATGTTGAACTGAACAAATGTGTTTCCAATGAGGTTAACAGAATTATACTGGTACAGTTGTGAAGGGAATCTGGCTTAGCACAGAAGTCAGGGACTAGATCTTCAGCTGTTGCAAGCACATGTGGTTTCTACTGAAATCCATGAGGTTACTCTAATACATAAAAATGGAAAGAACTGGCCCCAGGGCAGCTGCATTCTAGGGACTGCTTCTGCTGTTCCATATTCAAAATGCAGGTTTCTCTGTATCTTTATGTTCTCTTCCTTTCATATAAACAGTGAAGGGAGAAAGATTTGTAAGCCTGCACTAATTTAATGAACCTCATTTTTAATGTTCTTCTCTTCTGGAATTAATTAATTTTACTTCATGTATCAATGCGTATATAGCTGTAAAAGCGACTGTGTTAAAGTTACTGTGCAGCAAAAAAACCTACCCCAGACTTTAAAAAGATGAAGAAAAATATTTGTTGCAGCTGTATCTAAAAATGGTTTGTCAATTTTCAACCCTTCATTAAAAATGCATTACCTTCCAAAGCTGTTCTTCGACCTAAAGCGACTTAAAGCTGAAGAAAATACATATAGTTGTTGAATTTTTAAAGAAGAAATCTAGAGAGGATGAGGCCAGAGTCAGCATAAAGCTTTTCAGTGGGGTCAGCAACACTCAGGTTTGCCGTCCCGAGGGTAGCTGGGGAGTGGGTTGCCGAGAGTGTGTGGAGGAGAGGCAGGGAGGGCTCAGCAGCGTTAAGGGAAGGACAGCTGGAAGACGGCAGGAGCTACAGGGGACAGAGCTAGGAGATTACAGCAGGATGTCAGGGATTAGCAAACGTACCAATAAATCAAAAGCGTTAATAATAGCTAGTATGGAAGGTGATGAGGAGTTAGCAGGGTTTGGGGAAGCTATGTGAGGGTTGGGGGGGGGTCTCTCTCTTCTTTTCTTCACCTTTTTCTGCACACCTTTTTCTCTCCCAGTGTTTCCTTCCTTCTGCAAGGAGGGACTATGTGATGGAGTGGTAGGGCTGAGACAAAGTTCCGCAGGAGGATCTTGGAGAACCAGGCTTTCCTATCCTGCATGTGCTCAGGAGGGGGCTGCGCATGAAGGTGGCAGCAGCTGTTGCTGTTGTGGGGCTGCCTTAAACATCCCTCAGCAAAAGCAAAACTGTGCTGGCAAGAGGCCTGCGGTGATGGTCACAGAAGAATCACACAGCAGCAAAGGAGGGTGGTTTGCCACCCCAGGCTGCATTGTATTTTTCGTGTGTAAGTTCTCTGGATGACACTTCAAAGTTTGGCTGTGTTCTGAAAAGAAACTAGAAAGGCTTTAAAGTTTCCACGTCTNAAAAAAAAAAAAAAAAGTGCTCAGTATAGAAGTAAAAGAAGGTTTCTTGTCCTGCTGTTTCTTTGAATGTTCAAGCTGAACTTTTTCTCTGGCTTTTACTGGTTTCAAAAGCATACTGCCCTAGATTTAGGCCCTATAAAGCTATATCTACATTTGTTGGACAGATTAGGTTTTTTCCAGTTTCACCTAACATTTGTTTATGTTAAAATCTTGAAGTAGACAGTGATTAGCAGCAATTCAGGTGTATTTAGCTAGCTGAGAGAAATCCACAGGTTGTCCAGTGTTAAATATCAATAGTTCTTCTCTGTAACATATACATTGCCATCAATGCACTAGAGATTTAGAGGGAACTAAAAAAAACTTCTGAAAAGACTCTTTTTTTCCTAGTAAAAGCAACACCGGTGGTACACCAGTGTCATTCCATTGCCTGAAAGCAAACAACTACGTTGATTCAGGGTCAAAAAGAATTCACTTTAGTTTACTTCCCTTAGCTGTATTGGCTCTGAATTGGTATTACAATAAAAACTCAGTGGTAGGCTAAAATCAATAAAGCAAAAATCACTAAAATCACTGCACTAAAATCAATAAGCCTAATAGCCACTACATAAAGAAAATATATCTCAAGCTAAGCCTGTGTCCTTGTAGAATCTGTTCACCTTGGAAATATTAGTGGATATATTTCCTATTTTCCAAGGTCGCTAAGAGGTTATTTGGTTTGGGTTTTAATTTCTTCATGGGGAAACAGAGGCATAAACAG
This sequence comes from Chionis minor, assembly GCA_013398295.1. Taxonomy (NCBI): domain Eukaryota; kingdom Metazoa; phylum Chordata; class Aves; order Charadriiformes; family Chionidae; genus Chionis; species Chionis minor. The sequence continues at coordinate 210,801 of VZSF01002550.1, read as the reverse complement.
TACAAGAGACATCTGTCGTAGTGCATTGTCTGTGGCACAGGTAGTATTTGAACTGGAACTTCTGGAATTTCTATTTTTACCTTCCTATAGCATCTCTAGCATCCAAGGCCTGAAATAGTTGCTGTCTTGGTATATGCTGCCTGCATACACTCAGTATGCACATTTCTATACAGTATCAGTATTTTGTATTTGTTTTGTATTGTTTTGTATTGCTGTTTTGAGAGCAGCATACTGGCAATATTGAGACAGGGAAGAGAAAATTTTCAGCAAAGCTACTTTTCAGAAATCCTGTGGAACCTTTAACTTCCCATGAACTTTATTTATTAATTCGTCCACTATTTCATTTTAATCCTTCCTCCCTTTTGGGACAAGATTCTTATACAGCTAAATGACACTTTTGGAAATCATGACATGGATCACTAGGGTGAATTGGTGCTACGCACAAAACTAGATGAATATTTAGAGATGGTGAATGGTCAGTGTAATAGGATAGAGCCTGACTGCCCACTCTGTAGAGGAATCTATCACCTAAAATAACTGGGAGGCAGATGGCAGATGTTTTATTAAATAGTTTGGTCTTTCTCTTCTTTGTTGTGAGTCAGGTGGATGCCAGTTGCTAAATAGTCCTAGGACATAATGTGCTTCCTTGGGACTAAGGATCTGATTATAGTTAGACTAGATGCTGGAGCTTATCCACAACTGTCTTCATGCTCATAAATCAGAATTTCACTGTACACCTAACCCTTCCATGCCCTTCTCTCCCATCGGAGATTTTTCACATTGGTGCTGAGCTTTCCTCCCGGGCTCCCGCTCTCCTCTCTCTCCTTATTTGTTAACTCCTATTAGAATGAATCTGCCCTAATGGATCTGTTCTGGCCAATGTATTCATGCTTGCTTCAGGCAGCCTCAGTTCTATTCTAATTACTCTCCTTCTGGTAACTACTGTCTCTGTTTTCATGCTCTTTTATTCTTTGCTGATTCAAACCTTTGAAAAGAGGTTTTGCAGTTTTGCAACATCAGATAGAAGTCTGATGATCAACTAATATTATTTCAACTCCTCGGTGAAGCAAGAAAACTTCCTATTTTGTATTACAGCAAAATTGTCCAGTAATTCACAGGAAGGAGTATCCATCACTTTTACCTGTTTACAAAAGTTAGACTTCTGTCATTTTGATAGGGAACAATAAGAAAGGGCAGATAACAAGGATGTATCAGTAGAAGTTTATCCTTAAAATCAGTGTCTAAATGATATGATGGTATTTGTCTTGCATATTCACAGCCACTTTAATCCTAAAAAAAAAAAATCTAACTCCATAAACAAACACCCCCCCAACACCACCCTCCCTCCACCCTGCCCAAATTAAGATTGCTTTACCATGTATACATGAGAAAATTTTAAGTTTCCCTTAAGGCACTCATTATCTTTTCAGTTAAAAATCTTAAAATAGTCTTACAAAAGGTGGATGTTTGGTGTTTAGATCTAATTTCAGTTAAAATTTAATTGAGACTGGATAGACTATTGGACTGACTGTCAGACTGGCGAAAGATGGACTAGATTCCATAAATAACCTTAACTGATATTCTATTGCCTATCTTAGTGTAGTGTGAATTGCATATAAATATTCTATTATAATTGTAAGAATTAATGATGCTGCCAGAATGATGTCTAGGCTATGATGCTACTTGGGGCATATGTATGGTTAGGACGACAGAAACTACTATTTGCTGTGTGTATGTTTGTGGTTAGAATAAATGATAAATGTCTACAGGTATGGTCCTTATGTGATTCATGTGGAGGATGCTGATGACATTTTCAGTTTCTTGCAGAATTGCAGCTTAGAGAACTGTAATAATAGATGCACTCTAAATAATTTTCTTTAGAGCTTTTTGTTTGCTTGATGATACCCTGATCTGTGACCTACTATTAGTATTTCTCATAGGCGCCTAAATTAAAAATACCAGTTCAGGAAGAAAGCCCTGTATAGCCTATTGAGTTAGACATTTTAATGCTATATCCCTTGTGTGTTGTAATTAAAAAGAAAAGGGTGTATTTGGGAGAAGGAAAGAAAGAGGAAAGCAGAAGGCTTTGATTCATACTTAGGTTTCCACTGCTCTCATTGCTAATTGTTGACCAGTGAGACCCTGTAGCTGGTAGCTATGCTAAACCTGTTCCTAAATTTTGAGGATCAGGCCGAGACTTCCATCTGAGGGACAGATAATCTTACATCTGGTTACTAAGATTTTATAATTTTTTTAATCTTTCTTCTTAGGTATTTGGTATCACTGTCAGTTAGAACATACTGAGCTAGATAAACCAGAAGCTTGATTCATGGACCAAACAATAATAGCTAGTTGATAACATGTTTTTACTTGGTCAGTATTGTCCCCCCTTCATATTATTTGCTGTATAATACCATACATTTCATGTTATTCGGGGCTTTTAAACAGAGGTGGGGTTTGTCTTATTCTCAATGTTTTTCTTTTTTTTTTCTTTAAATATAATTCAGATGTAATTTTCTGATTAAGTGTGTTTACCCTAAATGGTACTGCTACAAGGTCTTTTTCCAATTTACATGTATTTTTCACTCAGATTAATAATTTTAATTCTGTATCTAGTGTGATGTAGATAGTAGATTGCTACTCTGATTGCAGTATTCCACTCCTATCTATGATGCATCCTTTTTAAAGGCTAAGCTTTTCTCTGGGCTATACCATTTCAGATTTTAGCACTGAAGTATTTGTGTATCCCTTTGTTTCTGCAAAAGCCTTTTTGTAGTCTTGCTCCCTGCTGCTGTAAAACTATCATTTCTCAGTTGTCTCAAAAGCTACTTCTTTTTTTTTTTTGGCAAGGAATGCAAAACTTACACAGGTTATTTGCTCTTTCTTTGAATCTTGAATACTGTATCTGTTTACAGGTGCAGTATCTCCAGAGGGCTCGCTGCTGACCACGATTTGCTAAGGGAGCAGAGGGGATTCTGGTTTTTCCCTTAAACTTGCAGGTTTTCCGATGCAAGCAAATGTCACCATGAATGGTATTTTATCCAGTATTTATTTGTTTGGAAACATTTCTAGATTTTTATATTTCTTTCCACTTTTTTTTTTTTGTGAATAACTTTTAAATGAGAAGGAACATAAGTAGGACATAATATGTTCAAAGTATGACCATAATATGTTCTTGAGAATGACATCTGATGTCATGAAAAGCATGTAAGCAGATTCATAGTGGCAATGAGTAAGCTTTTATGTTAGAAAAGGGCCAAAAAATCATGTGGATGAAAGTGTAAGAACTTACGGTAACCATGTTCTTCAGTAGAAGAGGAATAAAAGAGGAAGGATGTCACAGGTCCAACAGTACCTTGAGCCCTTTCAGTCTGTCGTAAGGACAACCATAAGGTAACTGCCACAGCTTCTTTACCTCCCTTGCCTGAAAACAACGTGGTCCAGCTGCATTTATCAACCACTTTAAGATCTAGCCAGCCAAGTAATACACACACCACTTTTTAGACCTCTTTCTGTGAGGACCCATAATGTTAAGTAGGTAAAAATTCTGCTTTTGTTCAAGACAGAGTTTATTCAGTGACTAAAAGGGTCCTTAAATTCTGGATACTAGCTTAACACAAAGGACCTTTATACAAACATTCTTACAAAAACTCAGGCTCTAATTATAATTTGGGTAAGACTCCCATCTTTGGGTAAAGCCAGCCAGACAGACACTTGCTGTTCCTATATTTCTTTATCAGCTTCAATTTGCTCACCTTTTTGTTTCGGTCAGCATTTTCAGTCACTAGGATCCCTCCGACCTGGGGTTTGGTGTAAAAATGATGCAGAGCAATTGGAGTCAGGAAAGGCTGTTCCTAATCAATACTTCTATTGTTTTCTAGAGCCTTGCTGTGCATTTCCTTGTGATTTTCCACCTTAACTCTTGTCAGCCAAGCAGATAACCAAAAGGGAATACAAGCATGGTTCTTTTTAAGTGCATAAAACTTACTTGCCCTGTAGAGTTCAAAAGGTACAGACAATAACATACAAAACCTACACGTCTCCTTATGCTCCTGTTCAGCTGGACATGTTTGTTCTAGTGTTTTTTTTAATGCAGAGTGAGCTTCATAACATTTAGTGGAGGTAGGCCTCATCAGAGATTTATCACATTCATGAATACTTAGAAATGTACAGATTATGGGTTCCTGCCAGTATTCATAAAAGTGTGGTTCTACTTTCTTTTCCCTGGCTCCTGATCCACTAATTTAATCCTTTTTATTGTTTCCTTCATTTGGAATTACAGTATTAATCAAGTATTACAGTTTTCTCATCTGTACCTGTCTGGCTGCTTTTCCCCAGTCATGAACATTTGGATGCACAATGATCTTAACTTTTAACCAGAGAACAAAGTATTGTTGCTTCACATTGCTTTTTGTTTTCTGAGTTTGTTCATTCAAGATAGAAAAAGAAGTCTTCTCTTGTATTACTCATGGAAGAATTTATTGCTACTGCACCATAATCAACACCAAGCCTGTGTTTTCTATTGATTAAGATTTCAAGTTTTTGAGAAAAATATATACCACTCCCATCTGAGATTGGAGGATAGCCAATATTGCAGAACAAAGAAGCTTGATTCCCAGAAAGGCTAAGTGCTTTGGACAGACCTTTGCAGTCTTCCCACCTCTGCAGAACGTAGAGAGAATAAAGCATTTCCAGTGCTGCCATTCTGGACCCTAGAGCAGCTTTTGTTGAATTAGAATTTAGAACCATATATGAGAATTCATTTACTCAGTAAATTAAATACTTTTATGTGAGCCTGGGTATATTTAGCACTTGGTTAAGAGGCTTCCAATGTACTTTGAGTACTTTTTTCCCCCTCCATCCTATTCCTATTGTCACTAATATCTATAAATCTTAATTGAAATTACAGAGCTGACAAAATGTGCTAGTCTGTAGTCAGCTGGGATGAGAAGTGACACTCTGGTCCTGGGCCAGCAAAGGAATCAACACTGTTTAACCAGTTCTAATTGCACAGGATCAGTGCTTTCAGGTTTGAAACAAGATTGTCACACCTCAAAGTTAAAGTTAAATACAAGTAAGGGGCAGGGGGAGGGCAGGAAAAGTCCAGAGCTCAGGAATATGTATGCTATCTGTGTATGGCTCTGAATACTAACCCATCATAACAGGCAAGGTGCTTTTTATTTAAATGCTTATTTTTTCTGACTGCATATTACTTAAAAACTTGTTTTCAGAGTTAACTCTTGGAGTAAGATCTATCTAAAATGAGTATATATGTATTTAATCACAGCTTGAATGACATTGAGGTAGCTGCCAGGGAACTGCAGAAAATACAGGTTTGGTGGCTGAGGTGCCCTGGCCAAGATGAGCTGTAAAATGAAGGATTAGGACTCTGTGCAGGAATTAAGCTGTTTTATTCCAACACAGAAGGAAAAATTCTGAACGACCCACATTGAATCCTAACCTATTTAATTGACGTAATTTCAGCTGTGCCTGTGTAGTGCTTTCTCTCATGCCTCCACATTCCCATTACAATTAATACCTCCATCTGTCTGCAGCAGAGTGGGATATGACCCTGCTAACCTGGTTCTGAAAATCCCCTCTAGTTTTTCATTGCATAATTCCGATCTCTCTGCAGGTGTATGCATGCATGGGACAGTCCTGCAAAGGATTGTTCTGCCCTGATTTTTTTGCTTTTAGCTGATGTTTTGGGTCAAGAATGCCTTTTGGACTAATTCTCACCTGTCTCCTAAAGCTCAATTTAACTTTTGCAGCAAATACCACCTCTGCTGGGCCTCCTGCTCTGAGGTGTTTGCAGCTGTTGATATCTCTAAGTCTTGGGGAAATTAGGTTTGTTTCTTAAGTTACTCCCCTTTTGAACTATTATTGGGACACTCTGCAGGCTCCACTGGCAGAAGGTGCCTTCTTCCTGCCCCTGGCTTTATCGCACTTCAGGGATATTTAATCTCCCCCTCCCCGATGTTGTCTGAGGGCTTTAGCAAGCAGTTGACACCTTCCTGAGGAAAATGGGCTGTAGGGACAGACATGCTAGACTGATGGTGAGCGAAGAGGCTTTTAGATACTCTGTGTGCTACCTGTCAAAGCAGAAAAGCACCAAGAAGTTAGGATAAGCAGAAGAGTCTCCACAGACTTGACAGCTGAACTTCTGAACGAGCTATAAAGTGCTTTTTAGGTCTTCTCTGCATTGGTGTTTAAGACGGAAACCGCTCTTGAAGATGAGCACTCTCTCTGCCTTCTGGTGACTTCTAGTGTTCACCCAGAACACTGTGGATGGTATGAAGAAAACACAGTTCTTGGGCTTTGCTTCAAGAAATCAGGGCACTTCAGCTTAATCAGCTCAGAAGCTCTACTGCAGAGAAGCGGTCTTTATAAGCACATACAAAAAACTCCATCACTTTTGCCCCTAGAATCATGGAGATATGAAACAGTTTTCAAAATCTAAATGATTGGTCTCAAGACTCTTTGAAATAGTCAATGCACCTAGATTGTTCTGGTGGATGGTGAGGAGTCCATAAGTTCTGTGTGAAATGTTGTACAGTGTTGCCCTGTAGGAACCTCAGGACGGGTACAGAGAGCGGGCAAGTCAAAAGACAGTGTCAGTGGAGAGCTTACCAGAACGTGAAAAAAAGGGGAGGTCTTACACTATCCAGCTGGTAAGGCAGTGACCTTATTCCAGTCCCATTTAGTCACAGAATATAACCACGAAGACACGGGCAGTGGTTACAACACAATATGGACAAACCTTGTTTGACAGGTGTTGCTATACATAGACGGATCTTCCTACACAAATGTGATTTTTTTGGTTTTATTTTTTCTTTTTTTCAAAGTAAAACACATAGTGTGCTTTTACTTAAGTAACAATGACTAAATAATAATTTAAAATAACGACTAAATTTTAAGGGAGATTATTCTGTTATGCATTAATTGTAGTTCTTAAGAAGGTTCACAAGTTCAAAGGAAAGATTTTTATGTATCACTCTGTATACATCTGAGTATAAGATAGATACAGATGTAAGAAAAAGGATAGATTGATCAGATAGATGAGTATAAATTAAACGTTCTGCTTGTACCTTGTGTTATAACATGCTAAAAAGCAGAAGGCAATAATAACCAACCCAAATACTTCAGGGTTTTTCTTTTAAAAAAAAAGCAAATTATGCCCAATTTACTTTTACCAATAATCACTTGGGATGATAGCCTTATAAAGCCCTAGGATTAATTCTTCACTATTTCTTCTTACAGTACATACTTAAATGGATTAGTGGAGAACTGTATGAAAAATGTAGATTAAGAATGGTGGTGATATTCATAAAGCCATACATTACTTATTAAGTTGTGTTTCTTGATTTCTGATGTGATGTCAGCTATACACGTATAGAAAATGGACTTGAGTGGTATAGTCAGATGATTGACTCTGCCCTCATCCCAGGTTCCAATTTCCCAAATCAGTTTTGCTTGGAGACAGCAAAACTTTTTAGTTGTGTTCCTTCTCCAAGTCAATGCTCTAATAGAGCCAATTTCTCCTTTTCTGTGAGGTTTTTCTGGGGAGTTGAGTGGTTGTTCTTTGTTTCCATGTTCAGGAATCTTAACTACTAATTCGAAGCAGCATTACCTTTCATCCTTGGCGTTTCCTAATGACTTTTAGGTATCATTTTATAATATTTTTTTCTCTGACTTTGTTTTCTGATGCTTAACAAAAAGAGAGTTCCCTTCTAGATTGCATATCTACTACTGCAACCACTCTGCGTGCCTTCTCTGTCACTTTAGTCAGGATCTTTTCCTTAGTTGTTCATCTTACAACACACTCTGTGCTTTATCTGGGCTTGACAGGCTTCCTTTTTTACCTTTTTATTGGGAAACTGATTTGCACATGATCCAGACCCAGATGTTGCTGTGCTGTAGTTTTGTCTAATGCTTTAAGGGGACAATCTTCCACATGCCAATCCGAAGTGAGTTCACCTGTTACAAAGATGCACAAATTATTCTGTTCAGCTACAAGGGAAAGGAAGGATTTCTCTAGCTGTAATCCTTTTTTTCCACCCCTCTCTTCTTTTTGTCATTCAGAAGAACTCCAGAGTTTTGGTTCAGTCAGGAGCTTTGTAATGATGGAAAAACATAGTTCCTTATAAGATCCAGCAACCAGTTCCTTTCAGTAGTAATATGAATACAAATTAAGACCATACACAGGGTTATTTAGAACACTCTAATAGTGTAAGATTGCTATTATTTTTAACTCCTTTTTATCGTTTATAAGGCTTTTGGTCACACAGTCTTGTTTACCATCACAGCAATTACTCTCTTTTAGTGTCACTTTACCTGTTTCCAAATAGAGCAAAAGCAGTTCTTTGTTTTGAACATGGAGAGCATTTTATACAGCACACTACTGAAATATGGGGATTTTGAATATGAAGTATGCTTAGAATTTGAATAGGGTTCCATTTTCATTAAATTTGTCCAACATTAAATCTAATGTGATGTATTCTTTCATGATTTTGCATCCTAAATCAAGAGTAATTGTGCTGAAATCTAGAACTTTAAATCTTCTGTCAAATGTGACAGTATCTATATAGATTTAGCCAGTAGTTTGGCAAATATTAGATGGGCTTCTAGAACAAGAACTTTGTGGCTGCGAGTGGCAGTTAAATTACCCAGATTCAATGAGGTTAAGGAAGCTGAAGGAACTTTTTGACTCCTTTCTTGTAAGTGATTTTTGTGAAGAGAACTTTTTCCTCTGCTATTGCTATCCTTGATAGATCTGTTATAAAACATTTGTCAAAACTGCCACAGATCCTATGACCCGTAGAAGAAGGACTATCAGACCTTAATTGCAATAGCTGTGTAATTTCAGAACTTCCCTTCCCTTGTTCACCTACTCTCTGACCTTTATGTCAGCTTCTAATTTCCTTCTGTAATTGACTCTTTCTCTTTCTAGTACAGGAAACTATGGCAGCAGATGCATCTTCTTAATACAGTGGAAGATCCAAACAGTGCTGTTGAATGTCTAACAGTTTTACTTGTATCTATTTTACAATCACGTTTTGGAGAAAAAAAAAAAGTAGTCTGAACAAGTTTCAGATGAAAAACAAATGAGTTTCCCTAAATCTTGACATTGCGTCTGTTTTGTTTTAAATATGTAAACCTCAGTAACGACTTAAACCACAACCTTCAAATTTGTGCTGAAGAATGCTGGTTGCATTTCAAGACGTGCATTTCAGTGACACGTGCTAATAGAAGCAAAACCTACGTTTACTGTGCTTCAAGGGACAGCTAATCAATTGAGACAGGGCCTAAAGAGAGGAATTGGAATAGCCTGCGAGTGTACTCTGAGAATACTTGTGCATGAACCTCATCCAAAGTGAGATTTCTAGGTCATGCATGTTTCTATATTGTTTCTTTATCATGATAGCTCTGCATCTTTTCCCTTTGAAGAGACTGCTGATTCAGCACTGCCTTTCCCAGCTTTCCCTGCATACTACTGTATTTTTTGAGTGATTTGTGGATCTACTCATGAATGCCCTTACCTTACTGGGTAGTCAGTAACACTAACAGCCAGTAACTGGAAACACAAAAAAACATGGACTTTAGTTCCGGGCTACTACAGTTGGAAGTGATGTTTAAATAAATCAAAGTATCAGTTAATAAGATAATGTTGTTGGCAATTAGAACAACTGGATCCCTAAAAATTACCAACTTCTTTTACACACCTGGTAGCCGCAAACATAAAAAATAAAGACAGTTCATTCTTGTTGAACTATAACCAAACAGGCCCATCTACAGTTTTATAGGACAGAAGAGAAAGTACACTAGCAGGAAAAGAACTGTTGTAATTTTTCACGTCCTATTTATGGCTGGGTTTAGCGAGAACCCTAATACTATGCAGTATTTGCTATAGACATTGTATGGTCTTGTAGTCCATAAACCTTTTCTGCTGGCTGTGTTTTTTGTCACTTGCTATTAAAATGTTTAGGACACTGGAGAGTAGAGGGCCAAGACTAGATCTTCACTTGGGTGTTTGAATCACAGAATTGATGTGTCTTTATTCAGGAGCAAAGAACACAACTAATACTGTAACTTCTGTTATTATATGTATAGCTATCAGTAGGGACGGCATGACAAAAATTAATAAACACAACCAAACTCAAATCATATACTTAAAACAACCTCCACCTTCCCCCAGTGAAAAGTTTTCTAGAACCCACTCCTCCACAGCTGCAGAGAGCACCAAAGATGGTGCTACAAAGGCGAATGTCACAGAGAATGCATGTGTGTAGGGAAAAGCACGAGCCTGTAAATGGTATGTAGTCCTATGGCACCCACTAAATGCAGGACTCCCTAACTTGCCTTAATTCTATTTTTTGTTTAGAAATAACCTTATGACACCTGAAGTGACAGCCTTTTGCACTGAGGAAAGAACTGATTGTGTTTTGAAGTTTAGAAGGCAGATTTATACTTCGTATCTCTACCCCCTTCTTATGTTTTACTAGTTTGGTTCTGTCTAGGGACTGCCAGAGGCATGTGCCTCCGCTTACTTGCCTTTAATATTTTTTGTGTCTCATGCTATTTTAACCACTTTGGGCCTGAGTGGCGATATGCATCCATCTAGGAAACAGTCAACTTTGTTTGTCTTGATTTCCCTTCCTTTCAAGGGGTTATTCAAGACATCAGTTAATACCATCCTTGTTGAAATCAACTGTGGCTTGAACAGCAGCTGTATCTGGAGATATCTGTTATCAGTTTCGTTCTCATCAACTACATCACTTCAAGACACTCCTTGAACCATTAAGGCAAGTGAAAAGTATGCATGTTTACAGAATTTTCTAAAGTGTCACAACTCAGTGAACTTTTTGCACTGTTCCATGCCTGGCAAGGTAGACTTACTATGTCTGAGAGAGTATTTTAAGGAAAGACCGAATCCAAATAAGACTAAAAGAACAGAAGTACAATACACATGATTTATCGATACAGTAATCTGCAAAATGGAAACTTAGATGTTGCTATTCTGCCTAAAGAGTACGTAAGTTGTTATGATTTAATACGAAAAAAAAGCTGTGAATAACTGCTGGGCTAAAGCTGTCATAGATGAAAAACCAGCTTGCATGATCTTCGCTTTCCTTGGATCAAAACGTTCTAACACTCCAGAAACACTGTGTACTAAGCAGTCTGTAGTTAAAAAAAAGATGAAATGCATAATAATATCTATCTTTTCTTGATTTTTTTTTCCTTTACATTTTTTTTACATTTCCTTACATATAGCACCCCCTTACATAGGGGTGCTATATTTCTATATCTAAAAGTGTTCATCTTTGATACCAACATAATACAGGTAAGCATCTAGCATTCTGGGAGTATGGTCCATAGCTACGCCACTTAGCATAAATTCAGAATATTCTGAGGCTGTACAGAATTAATCAATATGCATCCTGAAACAGGTGTCTTCATGAATTCAAGGAATGGTACAGGACATAGCATAGACCAGGCATCTAGATTAAGAAGCTGAAATTGGGTAAGGTGACTTTGTATGTAGGAGTCTTAATTAAGGTTAATTTTGTCCAAGATCAAGAAGTCTCTTGGTGTGTGTGGCATCAAATATCATTGTTAAAGTAATTCATTATTCAGTATCACAATCCATGAAGATTTCACAAAAATACAAAAGAGCTGTCTGTAAAATCATAAACTAGATATGGAAGATGCAGCTTAATATACTTCATGGTGAATCTTTGGTCCTTGTTTCCAACCCTTTGTAGTACCTAGGACAATCCAGAGATCTCTTACGGTTAAATATTATAGTGATTAACTAAATGAAATTCTTAGCTTCTGGCCTTTTCAAGGAATTATCTTCCATCTTTTGGGAGATGTCAGACTGGCTTTAGGAGAAGGAGGCTCAGAGGCTTGAAAGTTTCATCATACACAGGCTCACTTCCTTTTAATTTTTTTCAAAAAATATTGGATACGGAGAAGATAGGAGATATTTCAGTGTGGGAGATCTGCTGCTTTTATTGTCCATTATAGATCTACCTCCTGGTAGTAACTCAGAGCAGAGCCTTTAAAAGGCCAGTTGCTCTTTGAAATAATAATATTATTTTAATTCCAGTCTCTTCTTGATCCTCCTGCCTGACTTTTCTCCCAACTACAGCTAAAAAAGGATATTGAAGGTACTTCTGAATTCAAAAGGAAAAGCATAATAAACATTCCTTTTCAATAACAATGACAGAGATTTGTATGTGAGGTATTTCAGTTTGCCCACTCTGAATTTACAATGATGAAAGGTGACCCAGACCAAGTGCCAGGATGATTCAAAGCAGTTGACATGCAAAGAGGTGTTCTCTTCCATATTTCACTTATAGGAAATAATTGCAGGTTTGCATAGAAGCACTACACTATATAGCTTTTGGTGGTTTGAGTGCTTAAAAACCGGTTATCTTAGTCTTGCACTGTCCTCTACATCAGCTAGTTCTCAAACAAGTATCTTTGAAATAAGAGGTATACTATTTTGAAAAGATGAATAGCTTTAGCAACTAAAGTACAGCCAGAAAAAGAAATACTTTGCATTCTTCTTCAGATTGACTTGGAGATCTACTCAACATGTTTTCTGTTTCACAAATGCTGCATCTATACATGTCACACTTAAATAGCATAATTCAGAGAGAAATGGTAAGATTGAGTTTTCATGCCTACAATGTCTCCAAACCAGTGACAGGAAAAAAAAAAAAAACAAACAAAAAACAACATACAAAAGAGCAAGAAAATAATAGAAACCTAAATAGTAATTATATCCTACAAGTTGTAAGAAAGCAGCAGAAGCCACTTCAGTGAGCTTGAAATGTGCATTCACATGCAAAGCTGTGAGTCAAGTGAGATACAGCTGAAGGAACAGATTTGGTAAAAGCTCTTATGGAAGGAAAAGGAAGAAGTAATACACGACCAACACAGAAATGGGATCCATGTTTTGTCTGATATAGTAATGCTTCTTTGGACTGAATAAGAGGTGGAAATTGTAATTAGACATGGCTTGAGACATGCTGGGTAAGCTGGGCAACGGGAAGTAGCAGAAGAGATTAGTTTCTCCAGGGAACACACAACACGCATCGGTCTAGCTAGACAGCCTTGCTTCTGCACTTTCTTTGTTTATAGCACAGCTGCTCTCAGCTGTCAAAACTCTGTATGATAATCTCTAGGCATATAATTATTATTACTTTACATGTATTGAGGAAAGTACGAGGAGACAACCTACTCTATGGTTAAGGTTTCTTAAATAGGTGAGAGAAAAGATTTCATATTCAGCCTAGAGAGTGTTTTTGCTACTGCAACTGATGTCCAGTCCAGAATTAGTATGTTGATAGAGAGACTTTAAATGGCATTTTCTTGGCATATAGAGAAAGTACTCGTCCCATCATATTATCCAAATATAAACAGTTATCCAAAAGTGGCAATAACGTTTACCTTTTCTGTAGTTGTATCCTGTGGCTTCATATACGCTAAACATTGAATCTGTCCCTTTTGTAGGAATGAAAAGCCATTGATGTGTGAGAATGGAGAGCAAATTGATCCAATACCCATGGAAGCTACAGGGTTTTTAACTGTAGCATTGTGTATGTAGATAAAAGGTTAAGGAAAAAATATTAAAACAGTTTTCGTTAGATGGGAGTTGTTATTGTTTTAGCTAAATATTTAATTCCCTCAGAGATCTTTTGTAAGGATAATTTTATTACTTAAATCACCAGTATAATTTGACAGGGACTGACTATTATGATGGCAGTATGTGATAATTGAATTCCTATTCTATACAATCTAGAGACCCCTTGCAGGAAACACAGAGATGCATGGTAGACAAAACATGGCCAAGGGAGAACAGGTAGAGAACTTCCACTTCCATGACTGTCACTTCTTTTCCTCTGCCTGAGAGCTAAATTTCAGTAGAAGATTTCCTTAACCTTTTCTTCTTCTCTTCATTATTTCCTTAAGAATTTTTAAGGATTATAATGGCTGAACTATTTTTAGATTAAGAGCTTTTGTTTAAATAAACTTTCCCCTTCTCACTGAAATCACTTTGCTCTTGTTAATTAAAACCAACCTTTGGAGTATAATAGTGATTACAACCTGATCTTCTGCTCTGCATATTGAACTGGGACACCTGCTATAGTTCAGAGTGCTATAAAGAGTGTTATACTTTAACTACAGCTTAAACATGATCTGAAGTCTTCTGAAATTTCAAGTATAATGCTAAACATTTTGCTGTTGTTTCCATGAAGTATCTGAGATATCATGCTCCAAAGAACTTGAATCAAATGTGAAACTGGTTGTAAAATCAGTGAGATGGCCCTGAAGGAAAATTTATTCTGTTAATAGATGCAGTTGCCATACAAATACATTAATTCCCTCAGTCAAGAAATTAACTGTTTTCTAGCTAATTTTGTTTCCATGCAAAAACAAACTGCATAATCCTTGTGAAATGAGAATACTTCTAGTAAAAAAAAATCCCATGTTTTATGTAACACACAGCTTAATTAATTATCTAGCTATACAAGAAAGTCAACTTTCTAAACATGAAAACAAGACAAATGCCTTAAATAGTGTAACTCATGATTTAGCAGAAAACCTTGCTCCTGACTTTCACTTGAGTGTGTGTTTGAGCCATATGTACCAGCAAGTCTTACAATGCATGACAAAACAAAACACCAAAATCACACCAGAAAAACTTATGATCAAGCCCTTACTTATGCTGAACCAAATTACAGAATTGCTTTTTTTGTTTTAATTGTATGTTTGGACTCACCCTGCATATAATCAGACTTGTTTTATCCCTAGTTGAGCTCTAGCATTCCTAAGCAGAAGAAAAATGTTCAAAGTGGAAGCTTGGTTTCATACAGTCAACAGTTTTGGAGCACAGAGAAAGACGTTTGGCTTAGGGGTAAGGCATGGACATCAGGATATTTCTTATTAGGATAGTATGCAAATAGCATAGATTATCAGCTGGTAGTGTAAATCTAGTCAATGGAGCCATTGCCAATTAGGTAAGTTAAGGATCCTGCCTACACTTCTATGCCTACACTTCTTCTTTCCTACCTGCCCTTCTGGAGGGTCTGGAGCAATTTGCTGCTTTGGAAACTAGAATAATGAGGTGCAAGTCCTGTATCTCACTGACAAACTGAATAGCCTTGAGGAAGTGGCCTGGGGAAGTCTCCAAAATGACATCTTATTGTGCTGGTCACTCTAATTACATGCAAATGGTAACGGGGAAAAAGCACTAGGTTTCCAAGGTAGCAAAGCTAGGAAAAAAATGAAGAAATGAGCTGGTCTGCAAGTGTCAACTTTAAGCCATTATATTGTAGGGAAGGGAAAGACTTCTGTGTTCTGTTCTGTATTCTTCGGAAGGAGTTTTTAAGGAAGAGATTAGTGGAAGGAAAACAAGTCATGGACATAAATGTCAGCAGTCTAAGGGGAAGTGGCTACTTAATTTCCCTTCAAGCTCTGTTTAAACAGGTAAGCAAGACCCAAAAAAACCATCAAACCAAAAATCCCCAAACAAAACAAAAAATCCCAGCCCGCCCCAGCCTAAAATCCACCAAACAAGCAAAAAGAAGAGGGGGAAAAAAAAAAAAAGTGACACCAAAATACGTGCACAAAAAAACCCCAAACCCAAAACCTCACACCTTGCTACTTATCTACCACCTAGTGACTGTGTTGCTCTGGCTTAGGAGTGGGGTGCTAGATGCTACTGTAATGGATTCAACCCTTGTGCTGTACCAACATTTACAATAGATGCCAAATGCTGCACAAGTATCAGAACTGATTTTGTTCAGGAAGTTTCCAGCTGTCAAAGTTGCTGAAGCCTGATTGACTTTCTCTAAAGCAACTTAATGCAGAGTCAAGTAACTTCCCCCTGCCATCCTCCCCCAGTTTGTTAGAGTTGAATCATACACCTCAAAATTAGTGACTGGTTTTAAGAATCATATTTTCTGAATGATGGGAATTGACTCTTGTTCCTGCACCTCTTGCCCTGGGGTTTGAGCAAGCTTCTTCCTGGACTTCCTCTAACAGTTCAAAATACCTCTCAAGGCTAATACCATGTGACCCATTTTAAATGCCTGAATATTAATTTTCATTCAAATTGCTCTCTACCTCCTATTTTTTATTAGCTTCATCTTCAAGTACAGCTTTGTGTGCAGCTAAATATTAACATTTTTTTTAGTATAGGATAGAACTTTTAAAAATACAGATATAGCAGAAATGGTAGTGTACTTTGCACCTAGAAATGTGCTTGCAAAACATTCAGATTCTTCACTGGGACTTACCAGAAAGTGCACGTATAGACTCATTTATCAAAATCTTAAATTCTAGATATTTCTTTAAATGCTGATTTTTTTGCGAACGTTTTAATTCCCCATATGGAGGCACTAAGCACCAGCCCATTTTGTTCCTGGCAAAACTGGAGGAAAGCTTATTTCAAATTTCTAATTAAAATTCTTTCTTGCTGTGTAAGGAGCCCTGATGGGATTCCTCAGGGTAGTTGGATGAGTTTCTGATTGAATTACAACTGGCCCGATTGCGTGAATATTTCATTTAAATGTTGTGAACTGAAAAGAGCAATTAACGACAACCTGAATAATAAAAAGCACTACTTTACCTTCAATCCTCTCTTCTCCCGTGGATGATTCAAATTAGATGCTTAGTCACTGGGAAAAAAAGCCCAAAAACCAGACCAACCAAGAAAGAAAAAGCCAAGCATACAGGAAGAGGAGATGACTATAGTCATCACCCTTGAAGTCAGAAACACTTTTCATGGAGATAATGATTGTGTATGTGACACTGTTGCGGAGCTGCCCTCATGAAGCGTGACTGTGCTCCTGATCTGTCATTTATTCAATATCCTACACTAACTTGGGTTTCTGTCCAATCTCATCTAAGGTAATTTCAGTCTGTCTTCTCATCTTTTATTTATCAATATCATCACCTTTTTTTTTTTACTGAAGAACCACACTGCCCATAGTTTCACTGGAGAACACTTGCTCATCTGGTTTAAAATTCTGAAACTGATTGGCCCAGCCCTAGTCATGGGCTTTTAGGTAAATTACCCACACTTACAAATGAACATTTTGGCAACAGCAGTTAGGAATGATCCAGCTGTGTCTGATTCCCTGGCTGGATTATACACGTCTCGTAAAACATGCATTCAAGCTGCTACTTGGGCTGAAAAGACAAGAGTTTACGAAGTCTTATGGCAAAACTAAATGCTGGGAGTTGACAAGGAAATGCATTTTCTTCTGCTTTGTTCTGGAAAGCCGCTATTGACGACTTTGACAGGTTCTGTATGCACCCTGCGTTTAGACAGTCTGCTGTTCTTGTTTTTGTAACTTTGTCAAATCTTAAAATTAAAAAGCTCATGAGAATTGGTCTAAAGCTAGCCCAAGTTCCACTGTTTCAAAAATATGCTCTTAGTAGCTGATGACTGATAGGACCTTGATAACTGGAAAAAAAAAGTTTATTAATGATAAGTTTTACCATTAATTATTAGTGATCCACAGTGTTAATCGGAAGTTTAAATTGTCCACTTGTTTATCATAATTGTAACAGTACAGTGAATAAATCAGGATGTTAGTAGGACTAATGCATTCCTATTACAGGGTTTTCAGTAACTTTATCAACATCCACAGTTCAGCATAAGAACCCTCCTTGGGTTCCCACTCAGATTAAGCTTAGCAGAGCTATACTGGAAAAAAACCAAAAGCAGAGCCAGAGAAAAGGACAGGAAACAAACCCACAACTTAATTAGTCTTCTGCAGCAGCCATGGTGTTTTCATGTGTAAAATGGAGTCAGCACAAAGCACTGCATGAGGATCAGTGTACAAGCCTCAGATGTGAGGATATGGGCTTGTTCTGGCAGCTACAAACTGTTCTAGTGCTTTTAGGCTCTCTGTCCCTCATCAGCCGCAGAAGAACATCTTGTACCTTGTCCTACTAATGCGGTACCACCTCATGGGCTGATTCTTGCACAGAAAACTGAGTCCCCCTACTTAATTTCACTATTCCTTGAACAGATTTTCAGTTCAAAAACCACCAAAATTGTATCTAATTATTCAACGATGACATTCTTCTAGATTTTGGGGCTTCCCTCTTAGTGGCAAGAATCTGTAGATTATAGCAAATATTAATAATATAATTTAATATCTATAAGATAGAATTATCATAATATAATTTATCAAGTACAATTTGAAGCATATTCTGTATGTGACATTAAATGTACAGTTCATTGTTCTTTTTCTACAGGACAAACCTCATGCTTAAAGGGTGTTTATAAAGCATTTCCCCCATTGTACAGTTCTTCCTTTGTTTTTGAGCAACTATCCTCACACTAGGAGCAGTTTTCTCAAATGTATTCTGCCTGAATTTCTTGTTCCAGTGTTAATTCCAAACAAATCCAAATTGGAAAGCAAAACTCAGCTGAAAACAATATTGTTTGGATTTAAGAAAAAGTCTTCACTGTAAACTATAAGATTTTTATGAGGTTTTTGGTGCAAGTCTGTGAGTTGACCTCAGTACTTCTGCGATCAAACCACAAATTTAGTCTTAGATGCTGGAAAAAATTGAATTTATAAACTGGAAACTGTAGTTTCTCACACAAAATCTCACACAAGTTAGTTCTGTGCATCAATCATCTAAACTACATTTCAAATCAGACTCCCACCAACATTGAAAACATTCAGACTGGATTTGTATTCTATACCTACAAACATTCTCTGAACAACTTTTAGGAAACGTTTAGCCATGGATCCATTTTTATTTCAGGCTGTTTGCATTTTAAAAATATATCTGATAATCAGTTTGGTTCAAGCCGGGCTTTGGCTTCTACAGAAAAGAAGGGAAACACAGGTGAGCAGGCAGGAGCTCAAATAGTAAGTTTACTTCTGGAGCCAAACATTCCGAACTGATTTTATCTCTGTTCTGAAATTTAAAAAATAAGGAAAATACAGGGCTTTAAACTCCTTTAAAAGTGTGTGGGCACAAAGTTGATGTTAAACTTGGTATTTGAGCTGTCTGTGATAATTGGTGGCTCAGTCTGTTTAAGCGAAGATTTGATGTCAGGGTATTGGCTCTGCATGCACTGATATCCGTCAAAGTCCCGTTTTGACTTTGCATTCAGACCGTGATTAATTGGTGGGTGGGGTGATATTTTGGGGGCAGGGTTGTTGTTTTAAACTTGCAAGAAGTATTAACTTTGTAAGAGATATTTTAATGGGACTAACAGAATCATTGCCTTAGGTCTGATTGCGTTTAAAAATAATTGCTCTAGACAAGATAATAAATTCCTCTAATAAGAAAACTGCCTCTTAAAGTTGTTGCTTTACTGACAAAGAATTTTATCTCCATGCCTCAGTGGAGATTGCTCGTCAGTCCTCCTGAACTGAATGATGGCATGCCTGTGGCAGACTTCCTGGTTGCATTGGTTTGCTAAGGCAGCTGCACTGCGTTTGGGTTCATAGTTGACTTTTCTGCACTGCAGTCCTCTGAGCTGGGTATAAGTGTTCCTGAGGCATGCCAAAGGAATTTTTTTTGTGACAGTGTTGCAGGGTGGCTGTATCCAGCATCCTTTGGCAGAAGTTATCTATCCTCTGGTGGAAGCTACTTAGAGGACAGTGATCTTGGTTGTAAAAGTTAGAGTTCTCTTATTTCCCTTTGTTCACCTTCAGAGGTGAGAGTAATCTACGTGTGCCAGAAGTCCGAGGAGGGAGGAAGAAATTTTTTATAATCACAACCAAATAGATCTGTTGTTTGAGAGGAAGGGCATCTGCTATAAGACTATGACATTCATCAGAACTCTGTGGGCTTCGGTCATCAGTCCTTGCATAGTGTAGCTTTAACCAGCCTTTTATATTGTTATAATATTCAGGCCACATCGAGGAAGGTGACCCTTCATCTCTGCTCAGCACTGGTGAGGCCACAGCTGGAGTGGCACAACAGAAGAAAGACATGGACTTCCTGAATAGAGTCCAGCAATATCATAAAGGTACTGGAGCATCTGTTATACAAGAAGAGGCTGAGAGAGCTGGGACTGGTTATCCTAGAGAAGAGAAGGCTCGGGGGGATCTTATTAGTGTATATAAATACCTGATAGAATGGTGCAAAAATGGTGGAGCCAGGCTCTTCTCAGTGGTGCTCAGTGCAAGGACAAGATGCGATGGACACAAACTGACAAAAAGGAAGACACTGTTTTTTTACTATGAGGGCGATCAAATACCGGAAGAGTGTTCTCAGCAAAAGACATGGAGCAGGTCCAGAGTAGGGGCACAAAACTGATCAGAGGGATAGAACACCTCTCCTGTGAGGAAAGGCTGAGACAGCTGGAGTTGTTCAGCCTGGAGAAGAGGTCTCTGGGGGAGACCTTATGGCAGCCTTTCAGTACTTAAAGGGGGCTTGTAGATGGGGACGAACTTTTTAGTAGGGCCCGTAGCAACAGGATGAGGTGTAATGGTTTTAAACTAAAAGAGGGAAGATTTAAATTAGATAGAAGGAATACTTTTTTTTTTTTTTTTTTTAAAATGAAGGGGGGGAAACACTGGAACAGGTTGCCCAGAGAGGTGGTAGATGCCTCATCCCTGGAGACATTCAAGGTCAGGTTGGACTGGGCTCTGAGCAACTTGGTCTAGTTGAAGATGTCTCTGCTTATTGTAGGAGGGTTGGACTAGATGACCTCTACAGGTCCCTTCCAACCCAAACGATTCAGTAATTCTATAATTACGTAACAGGTTGCCCAGCAAGATTGTGGAGTCTCCATCCTTGGAGATATTAGAAACCCACAGAAATGGTCCTGGGCAACCTGCTCTACCTGACCCTGTTTAAGCCAGGATTTGGTTGAATTAGATAATCTCCTTCCACCCTCAATGATTCTGTGATAGCTGTCAAGTGGAATGCATGCTGTGAATGGGCTTAGACCAGCAACTCATATTGTTACCACTGGGGTGAAAGCCTACTGCAAACTTCCCCCCAGTCTGTGAAGTTACATGGGTTATTAGGAGGGGAGTAGGCAAGGTAGAGAGGGTATAGAGATGCTTACCTCCCATTCATGGAAATCACCCTGTCAGCACTACCAAATTGAATTTTGCTAGCCTGTTGATGGGCTCATATGCAAAGATGCAAAATTATTTTTTACCTAGATGATCAAAAGCCTTGAAAACACACATGCATTATGTAACACTCTTTAAAGTGCACCATGCATTTCAGTTGTGCTGCAGAACTGTTTTATTGAGTCTGAATCTCCAACCTCCACATTATCATAGAATCAGAGAATGTTAAGGGTTGGAAGGGAACTCTAGAGATGATCTGGTCCAACCCCCCTGCCAGAGCAGGTCCACCTAGAGCAGGTTGCACAGGATGGCATTCAGGTGGGTTTTGAATGTCTCCAGAGTTGGAGACTCCATCACCTCTCTGGGCAGCCTGTTCCAGTGCTCTGCCACCCTCAAAGTAAAGAAGTTCCTCCTCATGTTCAGATGGAACTTCCTATGTTCAAGTTTATACCCATCGCCCCTTGTCCTGTCACTGGGTACCACTGAAAAAAAGACTGGTCCCCTCCTCCTGGCACCCTCCCTTTAAGTATTTGTAAACATTGATGAGATCTCCCCTCAGTCTTCTCTTCTCTAGACTAAAAAGACCCAACTCCCTCAGCCTTTCCTCATAAGAGAAATGCTCCAGCCCCCTAATCATCTTTGTGGCCCTTTGCTGCACCCTCTCCAGCAGTTCCCTGTCTTTCTGGGGGAGCCCAGAACTGAATGTTTTTGTTTGCTGTTGTTCTGGTTTCAGCTGGGAAAGAGTTAATTTTCTTCCTGGTGATTGCCATGAATGTCAACAATGCATATTATTTTAGTTGTTGCTAGGCGATGTTTATGCTTTTTCAAGGACTCTTTTCAGCTTCCCATAGAAGCTGAGACAGAATATAAACAAAACTATGGAATGGCCAATCAAATATTCTGTACCACAGATGTTGGCCAGGGGGGGTTGGCCAGGAGCAGGATCTGCAATCACTGTTCAGGACAGTGCCAATTGACTGAGAGGCAAAAATGGCTTGTGTCGTTATTATTATCATCGTTATTTTCCTTTTCCGTTGTTGTTCTATTAAACTGTCTTTATCTCAGCCTATGAGGTTGGTTTTGTTCCTTTTTCCTTTCCCCTCTTTTTCTTTCTCTTCTCCCCAGCCTTCTGGGGGAAGGAGAGGGTGAGTGTTCAGCTACGTGGTCCTGGTTGCTGGCTGGGGTTAAACCACAACACCTGTGGTTTTAGATATGACCCTAAAAAACACGATGAACAACGGTGTAAGACTAAAACCTTATTTCTAGAGAAAACTGATTTAAAGATTTCCCAACTATTTTTTTAATATGGAAAACATATTTATCCATCTTCCTTTTTAAGCTATTTCAAAGACATTTAATTTTGGAAACTAGAGAAACATTAAAAGCAGCCTGTTTGACATCTTTGAGAATAAACCATTTTGATTTTGGTCCAAAGCAACATATCTAAATTAAACTAATTTTAAAAGTTCTATAAAATTCATAAAAGGTCAAATTAGGGTGAGATGTTTTGATTTTAATCAAACTGAAAAGAATTTAATTCACCCAAGAGCTCAGAGCTTTCCTAGATGAATTCCTACACGAATACAGGAAACCTGACAGGCCTTTTTTTGTTTGAAAGTGTAAGAAAATAGATTCTTTTTAAGTCTTAAAACTTTCCACTAAATAGAAAGCCTGTAGTTCATTCCCATTTCTTTTATAACAAAAGCTGCCACGCTTATGGCATTAGATAGCTGTTTCAAAAACCTACAAACAATCACAAATATAAAATAATATAAACCAATTAATATAAAAGAATTTACTCATCAGAATTATCCTGCAAATGAGTATGTACTGGTATATATTTTTTAAACCTGTACTTCTCACATCTTTCCAGGTATTAAATATTCTAATTATTTTCAAGCTCAATTTATAATTCTCAGAATTGCAGAATATGTGGACCCAAGATTACTCTAGACAGTCCCTCTCATTTTACATGACTGCAGTCCTTTATCTAGTCAGATTAACTCTATTGCTGCCAGAAAGGAAAATTTGTTTGTCTGCGTAGGCAGGATGCAGGTACAAAGAAATGCAAGATAGATAGTCCTCTCTGTCTTACATGCAGCAGGCACACAGCTCATTAGACTTTAGATTGTAGCATTTTTATTTGTGAAAATGAGTCAGTGCCAGCTGGACAGCTGTATTTCCACAGGCCAGTTGGAAGTTCTAGTGCCAATACTTAATCTGTCTTTTCACTGTATGGATAGAAATCTAGGCAAACAATGTAAGAATCACGTAATGATTATCACAACTTACAAAAATAAATTACACTAAGCTTTTGTTCATTTTTTTTTTTATAAATAAGAGGATATAAGAGGAGTTAATTTGAGGGAAAATGGTCATCACATTCTTTATTGTTCTGCTTCTCTAATATATAAAACTAGTTTAGTTAGAAGGAAAAATTATGTCAAATGCTGAGCTCTCAAGGCTGTAATGTAAACATTTTCAAAGTTTCTAATACACTATTAGCTAGCTTCGCACAGGGACCCAACTAAGTACCACTTTAAACACATAACCGCACAATTTAGATCTTCACACCCCTGCTCAGCTGCTGCTCCTGGGATAACTAGGCTTGTGTGGCACTTCCTGTTTTCCACTAGACAGGCACAGTGCAGCACAGCCTGAGCCCTGGTGGTGATTAAGCTTCTTGGTGTCTAGTGCCCGGGCACCCAACACCCTAGGCATTTCGCCTCCTAGCTTGAAGAATGACCCAATGAGACATTTGTGGTTCATTTGTGTACTCCATCTGCCTTTGACTTCCCCAAAAACACATGCTGGCTGAGACGTTCTCCTTTTCTCTAGTATTGCCGTCGCTCAGGTACTCACCTGCACAATTTGGTGAACAGAACTGGTCACCTTTCTTTCAGGAGAAGGTAATGATCATTAGCCTTCAGATTTTCTCCCACTGTGGCTCAGCAGCTATGAAAGTCAGAGTGTTTCACCTTTGTCCTATTCTCAAGACAATTTCTATTCATACCTTCTTCCTGAACAGACTTCCTCAAGGCACACAGCCCAGTGCCAATGTGCAAGATCAGTCTTGTCCCTAGAGGCAACCCAGACAGCACCTAAACTGGAGTATCAGTATTTTGCAACTGCACCATACATCTCCTGTCCCATGGTCTTTCAACAGCACAGCTGATTTACTTATTTTATACACAGAACAGCTTTTGACGGGATGGAGACATTGGATGGGAAAAGGTGAGACTCCTGCTCCTCAGTCGCATGAAGACACTCAAGCCATAGAAATATCACTTCAAACCCCATCTGTCAGCTACAAAACAACTTCTGAACAGGCTAACGCTTTGTAGAAGACTAAAAGCCACAAAACAAAATTATGTTACAACCACCACCAGTTCCTAGCCACCTGCAATAAACAGTGAATTGGGTAATGATGTCCAAATAGCTCAAGGAAAATAGATCCAACCATTACCTCTTAGGATGCAAATTACAAAGCAAGCTTTCTGTTTGCCCTGTTCTCATTAAATATGGACATCATTATATTCTATCTAATGTGTCTCATCAGACATACTGTAGCTGTAATGCATTTGACAACTTATTATATAAATCAACATTTGTTATTTTCCCAGGTATGTTGTGTTGGGTTTGTTTGGTTGGTTGGTTTTTTCAGTATAGGAATAATTTTTACAGGTTAAATTGTGCTTACATGGGTTTCATTGTTTAGTAAAGGGAAGCCTTTCAATTGCAACTTCCAACAACAGTACTTAATTTTATACAGTCTTGCTTAGAAGTACAAAAGCTGAAAAGAAGATAAAACATGTTTAAATGCTAGAGTGCCTTTCCCAAAACTACAGATTTGATAATGTTTTTAGAGAAGAGCAGTGAAATGATATCCCAAGGGCATGCGAACTGTTTTTCAGTGTTTTCTTGACTTTCAGAAGAGGCAGAAAATAGCAGATCACAATGCACAACACTTTCTGAATAATCTTATTGTTTAGCTTATGTGGATTCTGTATGAAAAGCTGTCATGTACCTCACACACTTCAAATCAACTGCTGTGTGAACACTGAGTATTTCAGATGAGACAGCTCACAACCTGGAGTCCATTAAGAAAAAACCTCAATCAACTCCCCTCCCACCCCAGTCCTAATCAAAAAGACCCAAACCTACTGAAAGCACACTGACAATCTGAAACAGAGTGACCTGCCCCTCTGACTTCGAATAAATTGCTTTCTTAGTATGCTGTTCTGTGGTTTTCACTTCAAAAAAAGATTGGAGTGTTCCCAAATAGCTTTTCAATTATAACAGAATTCTTAGTCTAGCAGCTTAGAGACTGTAGGTTAAGAAAACACATTTATTACAGAAGACCTGAGAATGCAGTAATTAAGTGGCACAACTGCATCATAACTAGATGAAATCTCCAATCAGATTGCAAACACACACAACTGTATTCCTGCTCCCGTACACACAATACACACGTCTGCCATAACTAAGTAAATTTGCTCCATGCCACGGTGGCTCTCAGCAAGAGTACTTCCAGAGAAATTGTCTGGGAAACCAATCCTGGAGTACCCTGATCACGGATGCATTTGTTTTCCACTTACAAGATGCATATGTTGCTGAGTATGGCTACAAATTCCATGACCCATGAAGCACTGGGAAAGGAGTATGAACTGATTAGTACAGCAGTCTCAGGAGTCCAGACCTCTACTGTTTGCTCTTTTGTAATCATTCATTTTATTTATTATAGTAGTTGTCTCAGAGACAACCAGAAGCAGGGCACCCCTTTTGCTGAGCACTTTAATACACAGTAGCTGAGGTCATTTCAGTATGGGGAAACTCGGGTGACAGCTAAACTGAATTTCCAAAGCTTTTCCTTTAGTACATATGGGACCTCACTACAGACAATCATTTAAAAGCAAGCTTCTTTTCATTCAATTAAATTAACTCAGCCTAAGTGTAATACTGAAGTATCTGCCAGTGTGTTATAGCCACAAAATGCTCAAATGAAAGTACAGCATATATAATCAAGTTTCTTTCCTAAACACGGCCTTTAGTTATAGCTTTGGGATTGTTATCACATTTCAAGTGAAGTACAAGTAATAGGAACTTGTGGTCTTTTTTTTTTTTTTTTTTTTTTCCCAAATGAGAAGCAGAAGCATTAGGGTTTTGTTGCCAAAAACCCTAGTTGCATACCATGTTGCCAGTTTTCAACCAACAAAACACTGTGCTAGCAACAGTTTACAGTACAGCCTGGGTCTTGTCATTTAAAATGCAACCCAAACATCCCTTTTTAGATACACTTGGAAAAAGAACAGAACCGAGGAAAGACACAAAGGACTATGGTTGCAAATGGGGCAAGCTGTTATGTTAGGTACCACTACAATTTTCTTTTTCACTGATCCTATATGTCCCGATGTCCCCCATTTTAATTCTTTTCACTAGTGGCCACACAGCATGACACAAATTGAGAGCCTCTCGTGTCGCTGCTTCACTTTTGGCAGGAATGCAAATTGTGTCACACTTCTCTGCAGCATTTGGCATTCTCAGAGCACATTTTCCCCTCACAGGCAGCATAGAAAATAAGGTGTCCTGCCTTAAACTTTGTATTGAAATAGAGAGAACGTTTTCTTTCCCCATATACAGGACAGAAGTTCAAACCTGCCCAATCCCAAGTAAAGATGTGAATCCATCTCTTCTCCCAATGTACTCTAAGTGCTAAGTTTCAGGCTATTCAGTGGAGTCTCAACACCTCCTGTAGAAGTTCTTTCACTTGACATAAAATATTGAAGCATGGACTGAGAAAAAATTGGGGTCTCCTGAACAACTCTTCCAACAATCATGCTAGAGAGTAATCTTCTTGACTTATTTCATCTTGTGAAATCAAACTAGAGAGGCGGAGACTTAGCCAGTGATTGCAAGACATTTTGGGTCTCCTGCACAATACATCTAACTTTCTATGAAATTATAATTTTGGTTTCTCATCAACCATATGTATGTTTCAGGTATCAGCTGTTAAGTCTAAGTGAGGGACTGGTGCCCATCTTTCTTTTTTTGATGAAACTAATTTTAGAAGAGAGTACACAGCTATGGAGTTAGACGGGAAATTTCTCTGAACCCTCAGATTAGGTGCCAGGGTCTGGACAGAATAGTTGAAGAAAACATGCTTAGAAAGGTTCCTGGTGAATTTTCTGGTTTATGTGAATCCCATCAGTATGCTGCCTTCCTATATGATACCCTGAAATGTTACCCTGAGCTCTTAATAGGCTTGTATTAAAAAATGAAGCTCCCACAGTAACTGTAACACTACATACAGGTTACTAAGTATTATTATTTTAATGATAAAGCTGTGCAAACCAAGTGTTTCCTACCATTTGCATTTGCCTATGCAAACCATAGGTAAATAAATAAAGAATGAAAACCATCAAAATCCTGATTTTATTTTTCCACAATGCAGAGCATAATCTTGATTTGTAGCTGTTTCATTTGGTTGAGGTTTGGTTGCTTTTGTTATTCAAAAGTGCTGGGCCAGCTCAGCAGCAAGAGCATATGGGAAGAAGTTAGTTTTGTAGTTCTTATTTGATCTGAAAAAGAACTGAACCTAACATTTGATAGAGAATATTTGTTTAAAAAAAAAAAAAAATTAAAGCAAAAAATCTTCAGTGAGTGTAAGGCAGCATAGCCCCTCTGCAGTGAATGCTCACTTGTGCCATCTGAGACTATGGACTTTTGTACTTTTGTCTGGGTTCCACTGCTACCCACGTTGTACCTCCCCACCTTCTATCGTGAAGGCTGCATTGCTACAAGTGTCAATTAAGACCACATGAGACATTGGATGTCTCAGGATGTTTGAAATCCAGTTTAATCTTAGAAAGCTTTGTTTGCTGCTTTTAAATTCACTAGGGGACTGCCTAATTCCACCAACATTTGAATAATGTTAATCTATACAAAGGACAGGGTGGGAAAAAACCCTCTTTGCTTCAATTCCTCTACTTCGGAGCATTGTGTTGAGAACGAGGATTAGTGAGGCACAAGCATCCAGATTTATTTGACTTTAAACTGTACTGTATCTTTTCCATCTCAAATCTAACAAAGATGAGAGCATATGAGGAACAATGTCTCACACAAAAACAGTTTCATAAAAAATACTCATAGCTTCCCAAATTTATGAATAACCCTGAGGAATTCTAAATGGCTACGTCTTGTTTAGCTCATGGAGAAATAAACACCAGTTCTGCCCTCATAAATGATACATATTTTTACTCAGCCTCCACAAACACACCTACTAGCATCATATTCTTTCTCCCCTCTCAAACAGAACATTTTTCTTACCTCTTGGTTATGCAGCTAATATACACTCTGTGTCCCCCTCCCCTCTTAAAAGCAATATTATTTCTTTGTCTCAAGGAAATGATTAAATCAAACTGTCTACCCTAACAAGCAAATAGAATAGTGGAAGGTCTTTGCTTTCAAAGTAATTTGCAGTAGCAAAGTCAATCATTCATTTTTCTAGTGTATTAATTAGAAGTCTTAATCCCTCTAATTTCACACTAGAAAAAATGAGGAGTGTGGCAGTGGGACATGAGCATATTTTATATAGGGACACATGATTTAGGAAGTCCTTTTTACACACAGTATCAATGTTAGTGGCATATGTTCTTGTTAATAGTAATTCCAGCCTTTTGCTGGAGTGCTCATCCATACTCAAATACAGTTTCAGATAGAGGATCCAAAATCCCCTGCCCAAACACATTGGTTTGGGCTATAATCTGGATCTGTAGTCCAATCTTGTAGCTACAAACAGACTGTTGATACCTTCCTTAACCACTTTAACAAATCCATACATGACAGTACTGAGCTGCACGTGCCATCTGCCACTGGTAGGCTTCCATAATCATCTCACTTAAAGAGAAGACTTCTTAAAATAAGCCAGAGGAGAAATTTTGTAAGATGCTTACTGCCTTTCTACAGAGACTAATGCTGCTTATCTGCATCATACTGTCCATTATAATATGATTAACGTTTTATATCCAGTGTCTGAACTTAAATTGTTTCCTGTTGCAAGGTTTTCTGAATGGTTTTCACCTCATTACTAAATATTTCAATCCTCGCTAGAGAGACATTTAGGTAACGGTCCTGAGTGAAAAGTCTTTGTACTCTTCTTCAGGATTACACCTATTAGATTCTGTTAATCTAAACCTGAACCTGTAACTACAGTTCTGTGGAGCAGGAAGCAGATGCTTCTGCCCCAGCAAAATCCTGCTAAACCTTTAGAAAATGCTAATGTGCACCAATTTATAGACAGATCAAAATGTGTTATGTGGGAACACCAGACAATTAGCTCACAGCATGAAATAAATATAACAGAGCTAAAAAAGTGTTTGGAAGTGTTTTTTGTCTATAAGTAAAGTACATAAATCAATCATCTCAAATGAAAATGGGGAGAGAAAGATAAAAAATATCTATAAATTTAAGGAAAAAAAAATATAAATACCAGAACCCTACAAGAACCAGAAGACCTATCATAAAAACAACTTCAATTGTAACCTTCTCCTGGTTTCTCCAGTCACTGCAATTACCAGAGAGAAAAACCTGCTTAATGTGTACTTCTGCCGTACGGCACACAACACCCTCCTGTAGGCATTTTTTGGATTATGAGGTAAGGCGTGCAGCAGCATGACTTCCAACAGCTTTTGGCAAGTTTAACATAGTCCCTTCTACAGGACATGCTGGTAAGCACTCATCTTTCTTTTAGGTGGAAGCTAGTGCTAGGACCAGGGAAGCCTCCTTTATCATTTTGCTAAGGGTTGTCAGTATTCACCAGGTATACA
Organism: Chionis minor; assembly: GCA_013398295.1. Taxonomy (NCBI): domain Eukaryota; kingdom Metazoa; phylum Chordata; class Aves; order Charadriiformes; family Chionidae; genus Chionis; species Chionis minor. Next base: position 180,899 of record VZSF01002550.1, on the reverse strand, counting down.
TCCATTTCCAGAATTTGCTCATTAAGGCCACTTCATGCCTGAATTCAAAGACCAAAAGCTACTCCAAACTTACTAAAAGCTCTCTATAAACTGATACAACAATTGAACACTACTCAAGGGCTTGTATAGATGTAAGCTATTTAAAAATAAAGAACAAAGTTAAACGAAGAGTAGAAGAGATACGAATTCAATTCATTCAGCAACGAAGTGCTGAAAACATAACTCTTTAAGCATCTAAGTAATCTGAATGCCTAGAAAGTATATCATCAGACACCCTGATCATTGACATCACTGTTACTGAAAAAGTTCAGTATGTCAGAAGAATCATCTTCCCTTTGTCGAGTCAGAAGTTTCTGTATAAAACAACACCTAAATTAAACACTGCATAACAAATGTCATTGATAGCTTTTAAATACAAAAAGCATAGGAAACATGATTCTTATGCTGAAAAGTTGGGAGAGAAAGAGACTGTGATAAGAATCAAAAAGTAGTTTAAACAGCATTGTGTGTCTTCAGTGGTTCCAGTTACACTCACTCCAAGAAAACTTATGGCACTTGGAAGCCCTTCCGGTATTCAATATTGCTGTCAGAAATAATCTGAAGATTTAATGATGCTGCTGTGCCAATCAAGGTCTGCTGAAAGCAGTTCTTCCTGGTTGTGAAGACCAAGGAGAAAAATCCAGTTTAGGTCTACATCCAAACTTTCATAGAGTAAACATAAACTTTAGCAATATTTCAAGACAGAAGGAGATGACTGCCACTAACTTCCACATGTGTTTTTAGAACAATTACCCATAGAATCTCAATTGAGTGATTTTTGGGATATATTGGTTTAGAAATCTCAAACTTCAAATATAACTCTGGCAAGAAGTTGGGAAATTTTGTCAAGCTTGCACTTTGTGATGGTATTTCGAATTTTCTGATCCCAGAAAGAATCGGGCTTTGTATTCTGCAGGTGTAAGTGAAACCAAGATAATGGTTGCATGAAAGGCACAGCCATGGGACCACAAATATAAAAAATAAATCTATTCAGGATTTGTTTTGCAAATCTGAGCAAGAGGTCAAGCTCTTTACCTGAGCTGGTTACTCATTTTCAACTACACTTTTGCAAAATTCTGCAATAAAATTTTAATGTACCCAGAAAAGATTGTTTTCCTGACTGGTTCATGATTACCAAAGGAAAAGGTATAAACCCACAAACAAATGTTGCTTAACCTCCCAGTTTTCTTGTTGATATTAAAAAATAGAAGTGTGACTCAATAGTTATATCCTGTGCAATTGATAAGAAAGTTTTATATAGATGCTTTTTAAACCACCAAATCAAAGAAAGCAGTCAAAAAAATACAAGACTCAGAAAATGTAAGAGTTTTCTAATTTACCAATTAATAGAAAAACTGAATGGGGAGACCATTTTCAGCTTATCTAGCAGTATTTGCAACTACTTAAAGTAAAAAGGAAAAGCAGGTGAAGAGGCAGGTCAAGCATGCACATAGAGATGTTATAAAAATTACAGCTGTATTAAAGTCCTTCATCCAATTAAGCACATAGAATCATAGAATCACCTAGGTTGGAAGATACGCTTAAGATCATGGAGTCAAACCATTAATCTAGCATGGCCAAAACCACCAGAGATTAAACAAATCCAAGCAGATACAAAATACAAACAAAACACTGCACCTACTCCTTCTTAGTCCTATAAAGAAGTACACACCAGGATCCACCATCCCAAACGTCTGCTCTACATATTTTTTTTTCAGTAGCCACTTAATACTATCCATTGTCCAAGGCCACAGACAAATCCTTCAAAAACCTGTTCTGCTTGACCTCCTTGAGTCAGCTTATCTTGTACTACCTGCTGCCTCTTGCAAAATTATTTGGCCTAAGCTTTTGCACTGGTCACTTAGCATTTTCTCCTTATGGCGTTTATGATAAAGACTTCATCTTTCAGTCCTGAAAATGAAGTAATAAAGCTGTGACCAAGTTCCATTCCCAATCTATTAAAAATCTTTTCTTCCTTCTAGGGAACTTGGACACAGAAAAGCAGAAATTGTAGTCTGTCCTGAGCTTAACACTTAAGTATACTCCACAGGATAGATTCTTTTTTCCCTTCCTGTTACTCAAAGCTGTATTCAAATCTTATATTTCCAGCATCAGCTTTAATTTAGATTGACAATAACAATCTTTCCTGAGTTCTTTGACCTTTTCCTCCAGGAACTTATCCCAATTATCCCCTAGGGAATACAAGGGACAGGCCATTATGGAGCTGGGACAAAGTGCTCCGTTAAAGCTCAATGCCTGAATCAGCAGCATGCCAGTTTAATGAGCTGACACAAATTATTGTGCCTTTTTGGAAACAAGTGGCCTTCTTGTCTCAGGAGACCAATGTGAAGTGACATATTGAGGCAGTACTGGCATTTCCATCATCACTGTTGCCAGGGCTTGAGCTTAAGGACAAGGGTACCGCTGATCTAAACAGCGTGCAGCATTGGTACATAAAGCCATGAGGAAACTGCCAAGTCATAGCGATGAGACATCACTGTGACTTTCTGTGAGCCATTGGTTAATGTGACTGAAGGCAGCTTTAAAAAGAAATCGTGTTTGTCACCCAAGCTTTTATATGGGGCTCCATGTCTTCGTCCTGCACAGGGGTGGCAAAGAGAATAAAGCCTAGGAAACAAAAAAAGACCAGGAAACAAAAAAGGAAAACCAGCTGGTTTTCCCCATTTTCGTCCCTGCTAACCCTCATCTCACCCCCCTTCACCACCTACTTGTATACATACCTTGGTCCAAGCAGAACTGCGGTAAGAGAGAAAGAGCCATTATATGTTTGTGGGTTAATAACCCCATCCCACCGGAGTCTTTGATCATTTCAATCCAGTGTCAGTGTCTGATACTTACTAACCTACAAGATGCTGAGCACCTGATACAACATGCTATGGGTATCCCATTGAGCACAAGCTGTTCTAGTATCAGGCCTAATCCATAAAAGAAGTTCACTTCAGTGTGAGAGCAATAGGCAATATCAATGAGCTGCAGGTATTCAGACTACTTTAAGGGCCATATGGGCAAGACTCTGCCTCCTTGTGCCAAAATCTCTCTTTAAAGTAAAGAAGCTTTGCATACAAATAGGTAAATCTCAGTTTGATCCACTTTGGGTTTATGCCAGTGTGCCTGCACTAGTAGGACAGAACACAGGAGAAATGGGAGGCAGGAAGAGAAAGAAAATATATTAAAACATGATCTAGGTTTTCGTGTTGTGGGTTTTGGTTTTGTTTTGGGTTTTTTGGGTTTTTTTTACATCAACTCCCAAATTGCTTTAAGGTTATTCCTTTTTCCTCTACCCCCATTCTCCCACCTGACTTCACACAGAGAAACACACACCACCAGAACACAGATGTTCTAGCAGACAGGTCACTGTGTACAGCTGGAAGCTGTTTGGCATCACAGCATAATGAAAAAAAAAACACACCAACCAAAAAATCCCTACAGCTCAACAAACGCTAGTCAACTAAGGTGACTGAAGTAGAGAAGCACTCTTGCTGGAAAGAAATAGACATTAGTACTAGCTTTGAGTAATGTCTCTGTGGCCTCCAAAAAGCATAGTCCCCATTGCGCAACACTTAGACCCGGGTAGTGTCTTCAGTCTCTTGCCTTCCTCATTTTTGGTCATTTGGTGAGATATGAGCAAGGAAGCTGCTGATCCACTGAGCAATGGGACAGCTGAACAATTTTTATTCATCAGCTCCCTCTTCGGCCATTTCAGCTCTCAACAGATGCTGCCAGCAGACAAGAAGGCAATTTGAAAAGCAAGCTGCAGCCTGCCTGGGGTAAATACAGGAAAATAATGCTACGTTTTAGGAGTCCAGTCTGAATTAAACTCACAGCAAAAATGTATTTCACTGCAGTCTGTGGCAGTTCATTCTGACACTGGAAACCCTACTGAAAATGGCCACTGTCCTTCTGGTGTACTCTGCTCCTCCAAGGACCCAGTGCTGCCAGATACATCTGCATGGCTTTCGTTCTATAGCTAGTGGGAAATTTTTGCTATTTGCTAGATAGCGAAATCATTCTGTGCTATTCTGCGTGGTCCCTGCTGCCTCCTAAGTGGTGGTGCCCCAGCACTTCTCTCGAAGTGCGAGACAGTAATTCTTCATTTAAAATGATGTTTGTCTCAGTCTGTTAAGCGTGGTTGTTACTGTACTGTGAGAATACACAATACTTTGCAGAACAGGGAAAGAGACCTATCCATTCTGTTTGGCATATATCAAGAAATTCAAAGTGTGCTGAATAGAATACCTGTTGAAAGAAGGGAAGGCAGAGCTGTCCTTGAGTTCAGTTCATATTTTCCTCATGCCTGCGACCATACAAAGCTGTGATTCAGCTGTGTCCCGCTGAAGAAAGAAAGAATTTGCTGACACAGAACATCTGAGTATTCGATATCTGCACATCACCTGTTTTAAATAACCCAGCTGGGGAAGCAGCCTACCTCTGTCAGCTTGGCACTCTACACCGGTCAGCGTAGTCTGCTCAGCAGGTGGAACACAGCACAGGACTAACACAGCTCTGCTGCTGGTACTGGAACTAGCACAGGTAGGTCTGCTTGGCCCCTCACTGTGCTGCATCAATGTACCTGACAGGTACCATACACCCATGGAGTTTGATGCAGAATGGAATTAACCAGGAGCAACTGAAGCTAAGATGGTTGTACTGGTCAAGGATAGCATCACAGGAGAAAGTAAGGACAGCTAAGACTTGATAACGCTGGTCAGAAAGTGTTTCCATAAAATGCTTCATGGGAATTCACTGATTTGCAGAGGGGTTTTTGGTGAGGAAGGCTGAGTTTCAATGTTTTTTAAATTTGTATCTTGAAAGCACTTCAAAGTCTTCTAAACATTTTGTTTTGACATTTTTAAAAACGAAGAATTCTCTTTCTTTGGTTTAGAGCGATTGCTTTGAAATTGAAGTAGTTAAAGTTTAAATAAAATATTTGGCTTCGGCTGATACTTTTCTTTAGATTATTTTATTCAAAAACTTCAAACAAGTCTCAGTGTGATACTGGAATATCTGATACAGTAATATCTCAAATCTCTGGCTTTGTCATCCCATAATATCCAACCCAGTTCTGCTTGTCAGAAAAGAAATCAGATGCAGAAACTTTGCTGAATCACTGTGCTCTGTGTGAGGATCCATGCTCTCACACTCGCAGAGAAGGTAAACTGCGGCAAGTGTAAGGAAGGCTCTGAGACGATCATTGATCTGCTTCACTGGAGGCAACTTCAAAGTTGAGCCTTAAAGCATCATAAGGATTGAAAAGTAGTGGTTAGGTGAAAACCTGCAAGGAATTAAAGGAGCAAATATATATTGGGGGTGGGTAGGTGTTAAAATTGGAGAGGAAAACATGAAAGAAAGTTTAAACTGAAGCTCTACGTCACTGACCAAGGTAAGAGCTGTTCCAGGTCTGTGCACTGTTTAAAAAAGGAAGACCTTACACCACAGGAGTACGCTTGACATGCTGCAGGATTACAGCATCTTCATTTAACTTATTTCCCAGTCTGAATGATATTCAAAAGGAACATGTCTCCCAAGAAAAGAGTCCATAAATCCAAATATTATGCTTAGCAATTTCCTTCAACCTTCAGTAAATTTAGTGCTGGGTAGAAAGTTGCCAAATGGATAGCCCTGAGAAATGAAGCCCTTAAATTATGCCAGAGGAAGATATGCCAGAGATGGTGTAACTGCAGACTTCCTACACTGCTTTGGTGGTTCTGATGGAGGATATTTAGGGCTCAAGAAGGAATTCAAGACCAAGGCCCTTATCTTTTTGCAGCATCTGTCAACAATGTCAGCCTGCTTTTTGTTCTCACGGAGATTCTTCTCCAGCAGAAAGTGAACAGAATTATTTTAGCTAATCCCCCAAAGACCAATCAGACAGGAATGATTTAGTCAATCCAGTTGCAAACTGGTAAGGGAAGGCTCATCACTGGAGTTCACACTTTGTCATTCATGGAGCTGCACTGCAGGTAGTGGGGAATAAGTGGCCCTGTTCTGGCTCCTAACCACAGAGTTGCTGCCTTCCATCCACCAATAGATTTTTAAGCCAATGTGCAGGATCTGAGATGTGCTCCTGCAAACTGCAGGTCAATAGGCATGTTGCATTCAATGAACGGAAACCCTTCCTCTATCTTGCTCTATTTTCTGAGCCCTCAAGGGAATTATTGGTGACACCCGTACTCCCCAGTATTGAAGAAGTTATAGTAGATATCTTTTTTTAATTTTGAGGTTGAAACATCTGGACATGATATCAGATGTAGGAGGAAGCAGCATATGCAATGAGATCCGCAAGGCTCTCACAAACCCTGGGGATAGCCAAGGGTCATTAATAGGCACGGGCAGAATAGGTTTGTGTGTGTCCCCCCTCTGCTCTTGAAAGATTGGTTTCTTGGAGGAACAATTAATGCTGCACTGGCTACTACTAGTACTACTCACAAGTGACAGTAGTCCTGTGGAGAGTTTTCTTCTGTTTTTCCCTCTTCAGTTTGAGCCGGTCTCTCACAGATTGTTGTTTTCATCATGGAACATTTACTCATTTAAAGTTCTTAGTCATCTAGATATGCTTCCTCTTCCATATGCATTTATGCATACATACCTTTCAACTTTTTCACTTCCACATGTAACCTGACCAGTCATATGTGGCAGAAATTGCAGAAGGGGGGGCTGATTTTTACTGGGCCTAGTACAGATCTCTCCCTGCCATGCATTCTAGATACTTCATATTCAGAGAAGCCTGCCCTGGAAACACATGCTAAAAACAGGCTGTTTCCATCTAGAGAAATTCTGCACTAACCTTTCTGTGCCTTGGTTCCCCAGATAACCAGAGGAACACTAACTCACTTTTACAGATAGAGTTTTATGGGAATAAATATCCCATTATTTAAAAACTATTTTGACTCTGCAGTGGTCAGATAATGCTAAATGTACATAGCCTAAATTAAACCAATGCACACATACATTCAGCTGCCTATCTATTTCTTCCCTTCTCACTTCTTTACAAAACTTTATTCTGGATTTATGGTGGCAATATTTACATACAAATCCATCATTGCATGCTACTGAGGTATCCAAGTACCTATAAGAAGTAGGAGTTTGAACAGTAAATATCTTGCCAATACAGCTTTGAGAAAAGCTTGCTCTGCCACCCCTCCAAGCAAGTAATGACAGGCGCTGGTTATGATGCAGACAGAAAAGTTTGTGGAGCATAGCAGCAAACAAAATAGCTTTTAGGCCCCAAATTCCTTCATCACCTGCATATGACTCATATTTTATGTTTTCTAGGAGTACCCTGAAAGAAAAGAAATGGTAGATGGAAATTAAGTTTGGAGCTGCCTGAGATTTGACTTCCAGAGCTCATCAATCAGCACAGCTCTATATGGGCAGAGAATCTCAAACTGACGTTTCAGCTGTGACTGGCCATCTTGAACTTGTAACAAGGTTTAATTAAAGCTCATGCCCTCCTCCCCTGAAAACACTTTCAGATTCTGCTTTTCAGATCATAAATTTCATATGCAAGCCATCATTGGACTAGAATTTCTCCCCTTTATTAGTTCAGCTTGTAGGACAAAAGGATTTTAGAGCAGAACCAATAGCAGAACCACTGAGGTCACTTGGTGACCAATCAAAGTTATATGTTACACCATATATTTCTCATCCCATTGCAAGTGTTTTATGCCTATGTCCCACCTCAGCTTCAGATCACATATCAGGAGTGCACTTAGTTCTTTGATCATTTGCTGAACCTGGGAGGAATTTTCCCTTCTCAGCCCAATACCACCATCAAGAAGAATTGAAACTTTGTGTAGAGATCATACTGCAATTCTGTAAGGCTTTTATCTTCTGGTTTGGTTGGTTTTTTGGTTGGTGTTTTTTTTTGTTTTTTGGCCACAATAAGCTTATTTCCCATGTTGGAGCACAGCACCTGTCTTTTCTGATGGAACAAAACAATGGGAGATTATGAAATAATTCTATCATTGACTGACTCCACGTCCACAGGGGAATTATAAGCAGTCATTAAGATGCCAAAACAGGAAAAATGTATCATGAAGAAGTCAGACTAGTTTGTCTGGATTTTTTACATAGGATTTGAAGTAGGTCTTATTGCTTATTCTCAGTTAAGGATACCACCTGTCAGACAATACCTTCTTTTCCTGTATTGACTTTCTACCACTTCTAGGATTCTGTTAGATTTTTTTCTATTAAGCCACTTCAACTAAGGTCAGTGCTTTGACAAGAGATTTGGTGGGGGGAGAGTGGTCAGAAGACAACTAGGTAGATATGAATGACTACTCACAGCATGTTTTCTCTCTTCCTCAGTCCTGAAGCAACACCCAAGAACATTGTTCAGTTAAAAAATTTACTAAGGTCTTATGTTGTTAAGACCCTATGACACACCTCAAGATCTTGAACACTTGCAATTTTCCATCCAAAGCTGTTATAATCATCTGGCCTAACAAATCTGTGCAGCATCTTTGCAGGATCACAGAATGGCAGGGGTCTGAAGGGACCTCTAGAGATCATCCAGTCCAACCCCCTCCCAAAGCACGCTCACCTAGAGCAGCTTGCACAGGATCGCACCCAGGCGCGTTTTGAATACCTCCAGAGGAGACTTCACAACCTGTCTGGGTAGCCTGTTCCAGTGCTCTGTCACCCTCAAAGTAAAGATATTTTTCCTCATGTTCAGATGGAACTTCTTGTGTTCCAGTTTGTGCCTATTGCTGGCCACCCCTGAAAAGTCTGGCCCCATCCTCTTGACACTGCCCTTTAGATATTTGTAAGCATTGATGTGATCCCCTCTCAGACTTCTCCAGACTAAACAGACCCAGGTCTCTCAGTCTTTCCTCATAAGACAGATGCTCCTATCCCCCAATTATCTTCATAGCCCTCTGCTAGAGTCTCCCATATTTTCTTGTCTTTCTTGAACTGGGGAGCCCAGAAGTGGACATTGTACTCTAGATATGACCACACTAGGGCAGAGTAGAGGGGGAGGATGACCTCCCTTGACCTGCTGGACACACTCTTTTTAGTGCACCCAGGGATACCATTGGCCTTCTTGGCCACAAGGGCACATTGCTGTCTCGTGGTCAACTTCTTGTCCACCAGGATACCCAGGTCGCTCTCTGCAGAGCTGCTTTCCAGCAGGCCAACGCCTAACCTGTACTGGTGCAGGGGGTTGTTCCTCCCTAGATGCAGGACTTGCCTTAGTTGAACTTCATTAGGTACCTCCCTGTCCAACCCTCTAGCCTGTCCAGGTCTTGCTGTATGGTAGCTGGTATGTCAGCCACTCCTCCCAGTTTTTTATCATCAGCAAACTTGCTGAGGGTACACTCTGTCCCCTTATCCAGGTATTGATGAATATGTTGAACATGACTAGACTCAGTATTGGCCCCTGGGCTACAGGCCTCCAACTAGACTCTGTGCTGCTGATCACAACCCTCTAGCTCTGCCATTCAGCCAGCACTCAGTCCACCTCACTATCCATTCATCTGACCCACACTTCCTAAGCTTACCTATGAATATGTTATAGGACACTGTCAAAAGCCTTGCTAAAATTGAGGTAGACAACATCCACTCTCTCCCCTCATCTACTCAGCCAGTCATGCCATCATAGACGGTAATCAGATTGGTCAAGCATGATTTCCCTTTGGTGAATCCATGTTGACCACTCCTGATAACCTTTTTCTCCACATGCTTAGAGATGACATTCAGAATGAGCTGTTTCCGGGGATGAAGGTGAGGCTGAGTGACCTGTAGTCTCCTGGGTCCTCCTTCTTGCCCTTTCTGAAGAATGGAATGACACTGGCTTTCCTCCAGTCCTCAAGCACCTCTCTTGTTCTCCATGACCTTTCAAAGATGATAGAGCATGTCTTCACCACAACATCTGCCAGCTCCCTCAACACTCACGGATGTATCCCATCAGGGCCCATGGATTTGCGGGTGTTGAGTTTGCCTAAACGATATCTAACCTGACCCTCCTCAACCAAGGGAAAGTCTTCCTTTCTCCAGACTTTTTCTCTTACCTCCAGAGTCTGTGGTTCCTGGGTGCCAGACTTAGCAGTTAAGACTGAAGCAAGGATGTTTTAATCCTGGTTTGCACCTAAACTTGTGTAATGTTGCTACACACTATTATAAATTGGCTGTGCTCTCTAACTGATATATTTCAGTGGCTATAGAAGTCTCTCTGGAGCTGTTGCAGGAGAAGTACTGTATTTATCATAGTTAACTAACTCTACCTCCCTTCCAAACCATGACACTCAAATGCCTCGCTACCTTTGGTGCATTTTTCGCTTCATATTACTACTTTGATTAGGCAGCTGTTATTATGCAGATGTACAGACTGGGACCTGAGATACAGCAAATAATGAATTATCTGCAGCCAAACATATAGGGAGCTTTAATCAATATTTTTAGTTCCCAGCAAAGCACCTCAAAAATTCTTCAATGATTCAGTAACAGTCAAATAAGGATTTTGTAATGATGTTGACAGTTAGAGTACTTGCATTCTGTTTTGAATGGCAGGGAACCTGTAGATCTCTGCCGCATTTATTTCTGTGTGAAAAAAACCAGCATGTCATGTGTTCTGAATGATTGTTTTTTCTTTCCAAAATTGTTCAGGATGTCTTGCATCTACGAATATGACTGCACTTAACTGGTTACTCTTGGAATTGGGCAGAAACAAGTAATAGTATTGTAAGGTCTCTCAGAGAAGCTCAGTCTCAAAATGGACAGGTAAATTTAGCATATTGTATTGCTTGAGCTCTCCAAATTTCAGAGAAGAACAAGCAGCAGCAAACCTCCTATAGAAGGCCCTAACTCAGGTCATTGACTATAAGGAGGCAAGAAAGGCAGAGAGTAGGCAGTCTGAATTCTTTCCCCAGCCTCTGGATTTTAGATATGACTAAGGTGGAACTGAAGAAAAGTTTGGCAGGAAATAACTTGTATTGGAAGTAGCTGCATTTCAGTGTCCCAGTGCAACTGGCTTCAAGCTGACAACCTTTGAGAACTGCCTTGCACGACAATACAATATAGTTGTCTGAATGCCAGGTATTTTTGTTGGCAACGTTCAGATTGTAGTCTGCAACCATTTACACACAGCCTATTTCCACATAAGGTGTCCAAGTCTTCGTACACGGGTACTGTCCTTAATGAGTACATTTAGGCTAAGCCACACAGACCAAATATTTGAGCAAAAGGGTGCTGCAAAACACATTTTCCAATAAGACTGGGTGACCACAGCTAGTCTCAGGACAGAGCTGAGCCCAAGCTGTGCAGTGAAGTGTGGGACGCTAGATTTGTTAGGCCAGGAACGTTGCACTGTCCCTTTGCCATGCCGCCTTTAAGTCCCTTGTCTTGAATGTGCCTCTGTCTCCATCACAATGAAACAGAAATGAAATTAATGCATTGATCCTAAATGGATTTACATAATTTGTTTTAGACATAGTATGCCATCTCCAGATGAAGGGAATAATATAGAGAATACATCATCTCTTCTTATTCCCCAGACAAAAGATAGAACCCAGCTAGAAAGACACAAAAGGAGGAGCAGAAAGAGCAAAGTGGAGCACACAAGTAAAACAGACTGTTATCTGATAGTCTCTTCATAATTCTGAAAGCAAGCATCTAGTGCAGGCTTCTGGCACAAGCTGCATACCTGCTAAGAGTGGGCATGTTGAATTATTCATCCTTTTGGTTATAAATAATGCACTGCCTGCATATATCTAATTTAAATAGACCCATAAAGCCCAGTGGATTAGTCATTGCACGCTGCCTAAAAGTAACGGATCATCTAGCAAAAGTCTCTTAGTTATCTCCTGCCCTCAGCCAGGCTCTTCTAGAGGATAACATTTTAAGGAAATTTTCTCTGCTGTTTTTCTTGATACAGTGATAATATTTTGTATGTAAGAGCTTAAGAGATTCAAATAGGAGCGCCGCACTGTACCAGGACACTGTCTGCTTGGAATTGTTCCTGCATAATTTTCCCATATGATCATCCCGTAATGACAGCAGTGTTCTCACTAACAAGGAGACTGCACATCCCATACTGCAGACAGAGCAAAAGACCTGGTAACCCTACCAAGGAAGGAAATCAAACTTTGGGACAGTTGTTCTTTGATGTTATTTAAACAACAAAAATAAAGCATGCACTCAATCCTTAAATGCCATGCTACAATGAAAAACAGACTATCCCACTATATTCCTTGCTTCTCTGTTCTTGGATTTTGTACATCAGTATCTGCCTCCTGAATCTTCACTATAACTAGCAAACGTAATGGGATAGTACTGGCCAACAACCTTCCTGTCCTCGAGATTAAGTCTTCAATGTAGGCTAGAATCAAGGGAAGTTGGGCTACTCTTCATTTTGCAGTATCCTACAAGGAATCCAGGGAGGATTTTTACTTAGGAGACAACAAAGACTTTATAGGCTGGCTGCCAGTTTTACCAGCCTCTCTAGGAGGGGTGTTTAAATCCTGACTGACAAAAAAATTGCTGTCTTACATGAGCTCCCTTTGCGAGATCCTGAGAAGTACTGTCTGTCTGCGATTATGAATGCACAATACAAGCTCAGTTGTGAGACAGCCAGTCATAAGTTTCAGAACTGCACATTGCCCCCTACCCTCCCCCAAATCCACACCCCCAGTTCTAACATGACATTGCTCAATGACAACACATTTTCACCCAAAAAGCAGGCCATTTTCACCCCTACTTTTAAAAGGATGCAGCAGTTGTACATCTCCTCAGCTAGTGAACCAGGTCTTGATAATCATAGATCTGGCCCTTGGTTTCTAAATAATGAATGATGAAGTTCTCACCTGGTGTTTTCTCTATCAATCAGAAGAGGAATATTCTGATGAAATGGAGGTTCTGCCTTTCTGAAATCAAATACGTTTAGACAAAAATCCCCAATATTTCCTCCCTCCCACAAGTGATTTTTTTCATTTCAGCTTCAAAAAAATGGGAGGAAGAAATGTTTTAACTTTTTTTTTTGTCACAATTTTTCTTTTAGCCAACAACTTCAGCACAGAATAGGACATAAAACATTACAGAAGTCATGTCTTACTAAGCATTACTAACATGGTGATTACACAGCAGCTTAAATATTCTTCTCTTAATCCATAAGGGCAAGTGCTATGTAGTGTGAAAATCTTTTTATGTTTAATAGTCAAGCATTCCCTGTTTATAAGATTAGAAATCAGATTTGTTCAGCTGCTACAAATAGAGAAAATGGTATCCTGGTCTGCATTAGGAAAAGCACTGCCAGCAGGTTGAGGAAGGTGACCCCCTCTCTGCTCGGCACTGGCCAGGCCTCATACAGAGTGCTCTAGTGTCTCTAGTTCTGGGTGCCTCAGCACCTTGTGGCATGGACTTCCTGGGGCGAGTCCAGCAAGGAACCACTAAGAGCGTAAAAGGAGTGCAGCATCTCATGCAAGGAAAGGCTGAGAGACCTGGGACTCATCAGCTTGAAGAAGAGAAGGTTCTAGGGAGGAGGAGAACCTCATCAACATGCACAAATGCCTGATGGGAGGGCTTAAAAAAGATGGAGCCAGGCTTGTCTCAGGGGTGCCGTGTGAGAGGACAGGAGGCACAACAGACACAAAGTGAAGCACAGGAAATTCCCTGTGAACACAGAAGAGCAAATTTTTTTTACTGCAAAGGTGGTCAAACACTGAAACAGATTGCCCAGAGAACTTGTAAAGTCTCCATCCCTGGAGATATTAATAAGATGACTGCACATTGTCCCGGGAAACCTGCTCCAGCTGACTCTGCTTGAGTGAGGGAGGTTGCACTAGGTAGTTTGTTGCAACCTCAACTACTCTGTGATTCTATGAAAAGAGAGAATGGTTAATAAATACCCAAGGCGAGTAAAGCTGGTCTTTGGCCATCAAAGATATGCCCATGTAACACTGAATTTGTGATTTAGAAGTTAAAAGGAAAACATCAGCTTTCAATTTAAAAAGCAAAAAACAAAAAATCAAAATCCCCTACTGTCCCGACCAGGTCAAGGACATTAACTTAAAGTTTCAATCATCTAGTTGGAATTATGGCACAAATGAGGCCAAATGTTGAAAACTCACTGAAACAATTTATTTAACAACAAGTCGAACGCTCATGATAGAGAGAAAGAAAGAAGGAAAGGAAAGAAAGAGAAAGACTGCAGACAGATATTCACCATCATGGATCCAGTGACATCTCATTGATTCTTTTCACCCAGGGTGTCATTGGTGGCAGGAGCAATCTCCTTCGTATGTTTGGACACGTTTTATACTTTTGGCCAAAACCAAAAGTAACTGTCATTTGCATTCGAAGCGTGGCGGGGCCGTTCTGCGATGTCATTAGGTTGGCATGTGCATGGTGCGTGGTACATGCCTGGGGGTCATGCAGGCATCTCTCCCCTCCTGGCTCCAGCCTGCGCAGGCGCACGCCATAGTCGCCACACCAAGCCTCCAGTGACAGGGATGAGGAGCTCAGTACAGTCTTGTCTACGTGGCATCAAAAACCATCCCCCTGTTCGCACCCCTCCCAGTGGCAATTTCCTGTGTTCTCCTGCACAAGTGGCACACAAGCAGAATTTGAGGCAAAGTCTCAGTTCAGAGTCTCGCACCCTACAAAACAAAACAACCCTCCCCCGCTCCAAACCAAAACCAAAAAATGCAAACCCAACAATTCTTTGTAAAGTTAACCTATAAAATAAAAGCTAAGGATAGCAAATAGCCAGGTTGTATGTTTCCTGTTCTCCCCAGCATTGTAGTTAATGCCTTTTGTGGGTTCCCAAGGCTACTTCAGGGGACAAACAGAAGCCTTCCTTAGAAAGGTCCCAAATAGATTTGTGGCTAAAAGGACAGGACCAGACAACAGTCCTCCATTAATATCAGCTGAATTCAATATCAGGATTCTTGGCTTTGCAGCTTGACTTTCAGCCATGATTTCAGCTACGTCACAGGCCATGCAACTTACCTCAAGAGGCCTGGAGACCTATTCCCAACAGACAGTTCAGCATTAATCTTTGAAATAGCTTCTCCATTTGCCAAGAAGACACAATGCCCCTCCCTGCTCTCACAGCAAATTAGAGACATAGAACAGTCAATGTACGTGCAACTACCGTGTTTATTAGCATTGAATACTACGCATTCACACCAATATGATACTTAGAGACATAGTGGCATCAAGAACATCAGGGATCAATTTTTCCCTGAAGAAAAAGGATGAGGTAAGCCTTATCAGCAGAGAGTGGATTAATTTTTTATTGAACCACCATTAGCTACATCTGCTCCTTTTGTTACACTGCTGAGAATTCTCAGCTGGCCTTTATCCGACTGGTCTCACAGCACACCATGGACCTGTGTTTGGGAGACAGAAGGGAGAAAAAAACCTTGTTTTGCAGGCCTTCCCAAAGGCTAAGATCAGCCTTAGAAGGCAACACTGGATAGAAAGTGGAATTATGCTGAGGAATTCTATGAAAGACATTTCTGTCTTCCAAAAAACCACAAACATTACACCCTAAAAGTAAAGCCATATAGCTTTAAGGGGAGGGGGGGTGGGGCCCAAATGAAAAACAGTGCAGGCTTTAGGAATGTAGATATCCTGCAATAAGTTCAGAAATAGTCCTATCCAAACAGAATACAGAATTACCAAAGCCTCATCATGAGAAGTGACAAAAATCCCAAACCCCAAATCCCAATAAGCAATATCAAAGGTGTGACAGTAGAATAGGGTACTGAAAAAAACAGAGATGAATAGAACTGTATTGTCAGGTGAGCCCTTCTCACTCCAACAATGTACATAAGTACATTTAAATTTACACAGCAGATTAGGCATTGTAGAACAGCACAATGTATCATAGCCAATGCAGCAAAAGACATTACTCAAATGGAAAATGATGTGGTAAAGGAATAATTAGACAGTACAGCCTTACCCCTGTTGTGGCAAGGGTTTGAAGGTAGAAAATCATGCCCATTATTGTTTGCTTCATAGCTGGACATTTGTTTGATATCCATTGCCTATGGACACATGATGCTTCAAACCTGAACTAGTGATAAACCAAAGAAAATCTCTTACCGTGACATGTAGTTGTTATCTTACTTGTCACCCAATTATTTTTTCTTGATAGCTTTTGGATGTAGAATTCTCTCATCTTCCCCTTCCACGTTCTCACAGACAAAACCTAAACCCCTCAGGATGTTAATAGAAGTTGCAGTCTGCTGCTTGTTGTGTCCCAGCAATCCCAACATACAGATTTCTGGTTTTGATTTACTATTATCCTTCATTTCATATGTTTTCCAACTCCCACCTGCTAATAGGAATGTCAACATTTGCACGTGCCTGTTCAATCCATTTTATTTAAAATAAAAATTAATCACATAGAATTTTGAATTAAACACTGCAGCTAGTAGTTATGGATTTGTTCCAGACACAACAATTAACAAGATTTATATTAATGCTGAAAAACTTTGAGGTCTGCGTAGGATAGGGCATCTGCACTGCAAGATGTGTGCTTTTTTGCAAGCAGACAAACAGACACCACCACCCACCCCAACCCAGAGATTTCAGTGTGACGTTTGTCTGGGAAAGAAACATAAGCACTGAATAAGGATATTAGAGTTTATCCGCATGATAGACTGGAGTATTAACCCGTTTGCTTACTCTCACTCACATGCTCTAAAATACACTGTTTTGTCTTCTTGATGAAGTCATGCAGACTCTTACTCAATCTGGTCAAGAACTAGGCAGCATCAGGAGGCAAAGCCATGCACAATTTGGAAGGTATTTCCAAGAAGAGATATACCACATGCACTGCATATGTGTAACAGCCAGTCCTCAGGAGAGCGGGTGGCACACTAAGAAAAGAGCTGACAGTGAGTTTGAGTGGGAAGGAAAAGAAAAACTTGCCCGAGGCAAGATCATCATACCATCC
This sequence comes from Chionis minor, assembly GCA_013398295.1. Lineage (NCBI taxonomy): Eukaryota > Metazoa > Chordata > Aves > Charadriiformes > Chionidae > Chionis > Chionis minor. The sequence continues at coordinate 163,939 of VZSF01002550.1, read as the reverse complement.
TGCTGAAGACATTATATAGTCTCCAAAGCATTCCTCTCCAAAGCCTTCCTCTCTGTGTCCTAAGGGCAGACAGTTCACAGATGACACCATTTTGGGAAATCTAATTTATAAGAGATGAAAATGTCCTCCAGGACTAGTATGTGGGGAACTTGGAAGAAAAGGTTTCCTGATAGACTCCTTTCACAGCCCTCCTAGGCTTCAGTATCTTTTATAAATCACTATTTTGTTTTTCCTTTCACCATCATATTTAACAATAGCACATATGCCTACAAAAGGTTTAGGCATAAATAGACACATGAATTCCCAGATCAATAAGTTCTTCTGGGGTCAATTTATATAGTTTAATAATATTTCATCCTCTCAACACCATAAAGATGGCTTTATTTTAGCTGCTTAACTCTAGAAAAACCCAAAATTAAAAACAAACAAACAAACAAACCCACCCCAAAACCTCTACAACAAAAAAACAACCAAAAAACTCCCCACCCCCAAAAAAACAAACCGTCAAAAAAAAACCCCAGAGAATTTGAAAGCTTTCAAATGTCCCTAGTGGAAACCTACCCTTCCAGGTACCCTTCCTACAGCTTCCAGGGTGTGAAACGTTTCTCTCACAAGATGCTCCTCTGTTACCTTCAGTTTTTCATAAATGTCCAAGTTCCTGGGACAAAGGAACCAGGGATTATCATCTTGATCAACAAGACACCTACATGTGACCATAATAATAACACCCTAGTACCTTGGCTTGTATTAGAAATAACGTGACCAGCAGGACTAGGGAAGTGATTGTCCCTCTGTGCTCAGCACTGGTGAGGCCCCACCTTGAGTACTGTGTTCAGTTTTGAGCCCCTCACTACAAGAAAGACACTGAGGTGCCAGAGTGTGTCCAGAGAAGGGCAACAAAGCTGGTGAGGGGTCTAGAGAACAAGTCTTGTGAGGAGCGGCTGAGGGAACTGAGGTTGTTTAGCCTGGAGAAAAGGAGGCTGAGGGGAGATCTCGGCGCTCTCTCCAACTACCTGAAAGGACGTTGTAGAGAGGTACGGGTCGGTCTCTTCTCCCAAGTAACAAGTAATAGGACAAGAGGAAATGGCCTTAAGTTGTGCCAGGGGAGTTTTAGATTGGATATTAGGAAAAATTTCGTCACTGAAAGGGTTATCAAACATTGGAACAGTCTGCCCAGGGAAGTGGCGGAGTCACCATCCCTGGAGGGATTTAAAAAACATGTAGATGTAGTGCTGAGGGACATGGTTTAGTAGTAAGTTGGCAGCACTAGGTTAATGGTTGGACTTGATGATCTTAAAGGTCTCTTCCAACCAAAACGATTCTACAACTCTGTGACCATTAAATAGCAGAAGTCACCACAGAAGCAACAATGGGTGTCCTAGCTACAATTTCTACCCACCATCAATACCACCCCCACCAAAAACCCAACCCAACAAAAACAAACCATCCCTTACCTCAAAAAGAATTCTTGCTAAAAGAAGATACTGATCTTTTACTCCTTTTCCTTTTGCCTCAAGTTTTCTCCCCTTAGTGCAAATGGAGTTAGTTTACCCTATTCTTCACCCAGACTGCAAACATTAATAATACAGAATAAGATTCTCAATTGCCTGAAGCAATTTTATTTTCCACTAGCTGCCCACTAAATAGCAGTTAGGAGCTATTCCAGCAAATGGAGTGCTCCATGGCCTAAGGGGACGACACGCCACATTCTCCTTCACAGTCACTGCTTTAGTTCCCTTGCAGATTATCTAAATTATCCATAATACAGCCTTCTTCATTATAGCTCTATGAACGGAGCAAGACTGTATGAAATTTTAACATTTCTGCAGTGCATCACTAACCCCATCATCAGCTCAATATATTCATTAATATGTGGAATATTCAGAGGCAGAAGTAGGAATAAATTGTTGGTCCACTATAATCCTATTTTTGAGAAAAGAATCCCATGTTTCCACAAATAAATCAACATAGAATTGAGGATGTTTTCACTGTATGAGACCCCCTCAGCGAAACATTGAACACAAACCCCAATTTCAAATGTTTTCAACTGTGACAACTTGTCTCTTCCAAACATTAAAGCAAAAGTCATTCTTTTCTGATTAAATCGTGGGTTTTTTCTAGGACATGTCTATTTGATATAGGTGGAGTGTGAAGCCAGTAAAAATTTATCTGAAACACAAAAATCCAAAAGGTCTTCAATTTATAAAAATACCTAGGTACACACCTGGAAAAAGCCTGCACAAGAGGATGGACTTCATCTGAACTGTAAGGAGACCAAGCTGCTAGTACTTTCAACAAAGACTGTGAGTGAATTTTGAAATTGATGGGTGAGAAAGAGCCATACGGGTGCAGAAGACAACACAGTTTGGAATACTATTTCTTAGTATGCCAATATGAAAACTCTTTACCTTATGTAAATGATAGGTCAGAGGATAAAAATCAAATCAGAAACAGAAAGCAATTTCCACTAGGTAGAATTACAGGGCAACTACAAAAATACAACCTCCTTTGATCTATGTATCAGACATGGATACCAGCACAGGCTCTGTAGAAGGAAGTCTTGGCTTTCAAATTATTTGAAGAAATCAGCAAGAACAGCAAAACTGTTCATATAGCCAAATTTTTTTTTTACAAGCTCCCTCACCATAGCCTTTTAAGAAAGCTAAGCTGCAGTGGAGTAAGTGATAAGGTCCAGGAATGAGTAAGTAGTTGGCTAAAAAATGGAAGGAGAAGGAGGTGGGGCACAGATAATTGGTCAGTACTTGCAGTGGAGGGAAGTAATTAGAAGAATCTATTGGAATTGTTCTGTTCATTTTATTCATTCATAACCTTGAAAAGGGTGTGCACGGTAAGGCAAGGAAGCATGCCAATGTGCCACAAACTATATTTGAAGGAGTAAGGACAAGATTGGACTGTGAAACCTGAAGGACCTTACAAACTGTTCAATAAAACGGCAGTTGAAACCCAATAGAAGTAAGTGCAAAGTGATGCACTCAAGGAAAAAGAATCCTAGCTTTACACATGAAAAGATGGCTCTGAGCTGGCTATTACCAGAGCAAGAACTGGAGGTCACGATATCTAGCCAGTGCACAGTGCTCAATAGCAGTGAAAGAAATAAGGAAATGTTTGGTATTAGGAAAAGAATGAAGAACAGAGGAGGTTTACCTGTTTAAATACCACTGTTTAAATTGACAGCTCACCTTACTATATATATATATGTATGTATGTATGTATGTATATATATATATCTCATTGCATGGTTTAGATTGGAAGGCACCTCAAAGATCACCCAGTTCCAACCCTCCTGCTGTGGGCAGGGACACCTCCCACTAGACCAGGTTACTCAAAGCCCCATCCATTCTGATCTTGAACACTGCCAGGGATGGGGACTGTCCATTGCTGAATCTTGGCTTAAATGTCATCCATTATTAGAAAAACAGAAAACCAGAAACATTCAGAAGATGGCAACAGGGATAGTCAAAAGCATGTATTGGCTTCCATATGAGTGACAACAGGTGGACAGGTCGATTTCAGCCTGTGGCAGGTCGATAGGCGGGGTATGACAAGTGTGCAAAATCATGAGTGACGTGAAAAAGCTGAACAGCGATAGCAAAACTATTTTTATAATTATTTTTATCTGTATATTACAAATACGCACTCTCAACAGGGCCTTCCTGCACGTTGTCTCCCCCCACCCCCAAAGTATCAAGAGTTCTGCTCTCCAACATTATAATTCCAATGAGGTGAGCAGTTAAACTAGTATAAAATTACTGAAATGGAGAAGAGAGCTTAGACTGTACTATACATGAATTACTTCATCCACCACAGTGAATTTATAACGCATCCCTGCAGTTTAACAGTGAAGAGGAGAACAACTACACAGTTTATAAATAGGGAATTAGAGGAAGCAGAAGAGCTGCCTAAGCTGAAATTTGGCTGCAAACGCTACAAATGCTACAACACTACAAAGGTCTTTACCCTTGCTCTTGGGAAAACAGCAATAATGTTCTTCTCATGTTCAAGACATTGACACTGCCAGAGTAGCTCAGTCAGTTGTGTCAGATCATGTTTTTTGCATACATATTTTAAAAAAATCTCTCTGTATAAGGAAATATTTTTATATATGAATTTTATTTAGATATATAAAAATACTTTTTTCTTTTTGAAAGCTTTTCGTGTTACTTAAAAACTAATGATAGAAGTGCAAGAGGTGAGAAAAGTAAAAAGAAAGATTTCCAGGGACAAAAAGGATAATGTAACCTTTGAAAATTTGCTCAGGCTTAAGATTTGTCTACTTACACACTGCGCTCTACCTCCATTTAATTAGATTTTAATTTTCTTTTTACATCCTTTTCCTCTACAGATTCTGAGAAGTAATTATTTCCATATCAATTGATTCGAAGGAACAGTCCCAAGTCAGAATTAAGCAGCTTATGGAAGTTTGTCTTGTTCCTGGTTAAACATTCCTGCTATGCAGCTGGGTAAGCTGCTTGCAGTAATAAAATCCAGCTGAAATAATGGAATTGTGCTTATGAGCACAGACTTGGCCTGGCTAAAAGGAACTTCTCGGATGGCTCTCATCAATGTCAGAGATTTAGAGAAAGCCTTCCCAAATAACCCAGCAGAGGCAGAGAAACAAAGTAAAAGCTCAGTCTCTTCCCTCCAGTGTGCCTTTCATCAAAACAATATCAAATTTTTACATGTTTCATAAGCAGCACATAACATAAACAGATCATCTTCTGCTTATGTTGTAATAGGCAATTAGGTTCACAAACAAATGTGGTCTTTACATTCCATATATAAAATGCCAATCCTCTGTAAAGAGAACTTCAGATAGGCAGTTTTTAACTTGATGTGTAAGTTCAGAGAACCTAGCAAACCAGAAACAAAGATATTTAAAATTAAAAAAAACCCAAAACCAAAAAACAACTGTGGATATTTATGAGGAGCTTCTTGTAAATTATTTGCAAGAGCCAGAGGAAGACAGAGAACTCAGAAATTCCAGAAACTTAGCTTTATGTTTTGGCTTTTAATCTCTTTTACCTTTTTACTTGCAGCTGACAAAGAATAGTAGGGAAAAAAGCGTAAGACTAATTTTAATAACATTAGTTATTAAATGATGTATAAGTAGGGACTGGTCAATAATAACTTAAAAAAAACCCCAAAACACCACAGAAAAAAACATGCCTCAGTAATACTTGTGATCTCTTACATACTCCTTCTGTGATTCCTGTGACTCTCTTTGCACAAGAGCTACAGCAGCAGGCTGCTATTGCTGCCATTTTTCTACACCATGGAAATGGTTGCTCAGATTAGAAAATGCACAGCATACCTCAGTGTCTGTAATCGTGGACTTAACAAGACGTATCTTGTGACATATCCATTCCATTACATGTACATTAAATATGCCATAGAAAGCTACTTTTAAAGCACCCATCTATTAGTGGAAATGCTAGAAAACACATTCTGTGCATCCATGCAGACAGAATATTTTCTTATTGAGGGGGGAACAACATTCTTTGCTCTATGGAGAGCAAAATTAGAAGACAGCATTGCACAAATGAAACTCAGAAGCATTATTTCTGCAGCCCTGGCTGGCACCCTACAGGGACACTTAACAGACTTTAGCAAGAATCTCCGTTCTCTGGGTATCCCGTGCCCTTAAACTGCAAGAAGTAACCAGATTCCAATGGTATCTCACAAACTCTGCCCTTCCAGTCTTTCCTGAAAACTAAGACTCTACAGTCTGACAGCCCATATCTGCATAACAGTGCTGTTCTTCCAGAGCCTTTTCAGGAGCAACTGCACACTCACCCAAATTCTGGATTTTGAGGCTTAGCTTCTCACTGATTAAAAATGATGCAACAGCTGAAGTGAGACTTGGACAATATTCTCAACGGGACTCCTCAAATAAATCATTCTTCACATGTGGACACCACATACAATATTAGCAGAGCTATGAAAGTAAACAGCCAAATATAACTGCGTTTGACATCTTTATCTATTTTAGTCAGTTCTTTCAGTCCTTTAGGTCCTCCCTAATTTTCCTGCGCAAGCCTCCTCATTTCTCTTAAATGCCTATTATTGAAGTTCCTCTTCTGTAAAGTTTCAGCCTCACTTAGTGACCTTTTCTCCCACCCCCAGCACAAGCCATTCAATATTTTTGTTTGGCTGCATCCCACCTAAAATCCTAACTATTCCCCATAGGCTGCAGCTAACTTGCTAGTCAAGGACGGGAAATCAGACTCTGCATTTCAAGCTAGCACCATACAATCCAGCAGGGAGAAATGTCCAGACAGGATCTAGTGTCATTTATAAATCAAATCAACATTCACAACCACAAGTGGAGTTTGCAGACTGATATATAGCCATATAGTGTTTCAGCCTTATTTCTTAACCACCCATCCGAGATGTACAAACTGACCTTTAAACAATTCCAAAAATAGGACAGGATAAATCCCCTATCTGTCACATTAAAAGCATTGTGCAAAGAAAATCATTCACAACACCTAAGAGGCCATTTCCTTGATCTTTTGAAAATTAGAGAGCATCACATATTCCTCGCTACTTCATACTTTCTTCTGAATTATATTTAGAAGTGAACAGTTCTAAGCACAAACATTGATTGTTTAAAAACTATTCCTACTGTTGACTGTACTAGACTTTCCTAGGACCATAGCAGACTTGGGGGAAGGTCTGTCAGGGTGCCAAAAAACACTCCAGGAGAGCCACAACCATACTACTTATGATCTTTCAACCAGATTCCTCCTCAGAAAAATTCCTCTTCAACTAAAGCTGTATCTTCACCTTCCTGTGGAATCATGAACTTTTGTTGTTGGCTTACAAACACCTTCTTGGAAGACCTTGAATGACCACGTCATTACCGCTACTCACTGGGGGCTTTATTTATTTTTAAATTATACTGTTGTGAGATAGATAGCAATAGTGAGATGAAGGTAGTAGGTACTCCAGTCTTGGAGTAACGTTTACATAAGTTTATATAATTTAAATTATTATAGGTATATATATAAAAAATCCATCATCTTAGCTGGAGATGATTGCAGGCATAGTTTTGTTCATTTTTCTAAAAAGGCTTAAATTAGTGAATGCAGGCTGTATTTGTACCTTGCATAACTGACAATAAATTCTTGCCCTCAGCCCTCTTTCCTTTTTATTCAAATCCACTCATTCTCTTATCACAGACTGCAATTTTTTCAGGCTAGGAACATTCCTTTGTTTTAGAGCTGGTCAGTGATTAGTGGAACAATAAACTTTATTAGAGCTTTTATGTATTACTACAATACAAGCACATAACAAGAGCATTCAGACTCCCATTAGACGAGCCACACACAAGTGTTTTTTAAGTGAAAAAATGGGGGCATTTTTAGCTAATGTTTAATTATTTCATATACAGTGCAACCACCAGTTATATCCTATATTAAGAGTAATAATGATGTGTTTATTGAGGAATGTCTTACAAATTGTAACATCTGATTGGATAATAAGTTGGGGAACTTTTTATGAAGCAGTTTTCTGATTGAAACTATAGTTTTTCTGAGCAATTTCCAGGACCACATGAGAGGCAGCGGGCAGCTCTCAGTACAAAATCACTGAATTACTCATAGCCTGCATGCTCTAAATTTGATTGCTGCTCAGTCATATTAGGTGGACAAATGAAAGTAATGAAGAAACAAGTTGCAGTTTTAGGCTCCAGGACTGGCTCACGTGGGCTTTCTTCATCTGCAGCTCAAAAAAGGAGGAAAAAGAGACTTTAGCAATACTCCAGTTTCCTGCTCAAAAGTGTGAAGTTGATTTCGCTGAACGTCAGAGAAGCTCAATGTAAAACCTGTTGCCTCTTTGTGGTCATTGCTTACTAGGTAATAAGCTATACAAGTCCCCATCGCTGCTGCTGAGGCACTAGCTGCCCCCCTTTGCTGTTCCTAGGAGAGTCTGGCAGCACCTGCTTGCCCACTAAGTGAAAACCATTGAGCTTTTAACCTCTGTCTAGCAGACTACTCTTCAGCCAGGCCTGGCTGGAACTAGACTTCCAAACAATTTTGCTGTGACTGGGCCTGGGCTGAGGGACTTGCAGTCCAATGTGTCACCGTGAGGTACTCCTTTTCAGTTGCAAATACACCACTGACAAGCTGTTGAAGCAACACGCTGCACCCCCAGACAGCAACATATACCCACAGACAAGATTTTTAGTCTTTTTTTTTTTTTTTTTCCCCTTGGAAACAAAGCTTGTGCAACCAAGCTGTGAGGGGCATTCCTTCAGTGACTTTGGAACAATCTGGCTGATTTCAACCAAATTTAAAAGAAGATTAGACAGCACAAATGTAATTAGGATCCTAAAAATGTCATGAAACTATTAATGCTCTGTTTGGCAGAAGAGCGGCAAAGTGACCTCTTATTAGACACCAGGCAATCCACGTAGGAGAGGAGCTTCATTAACAACCCTAGTAGTGGCTGCTCACAACCTCTTAGAGATCAAACTTAATTTACCAGAGGGTATTAAATCTATAGGAAATACAGCTTCCTTACTCCTGGTATGCCATGATCTAGAGGTTTTAAAAAACTTTTATTAAAAACTTCTGGTCTTTATAATCATGATAAATATGCTGTTCTATATTTAACCAGTTAAGGCAACAGTTTCTTAGGTAAACAATTGAAAAGCCAAATAAACATATGAAAGAAATCTTGTGTTGGCTTTTGAAGCTGCCAGCTAAACAGAAACAATTGCTTTCATTATCTCTTGTTAGCACAAACAGGACAAAACCCAGATGAATAGTAACTGATTCAGTTAACCCCATGGTTTGCCCATTAGTTGGCTATTGCCAGATGCCTTCTGGAGACATATGTAAACTTTATGCAAGTATGTAACTCTTTAATTTCTTGTTTTACATCTGTATGTAATAGGGTCAGTCCAATATGTAACCGTTAAAATACTGAAGTGCATTCCTCTGGCTGGGGTTGTGATTGACAGTGTAGTTCTAGCATGGAAGCCACTGGGTAATTAATCCCCATTGATAGCTGTAGGACGGAGTCATCTGGTGCTGAGGAAACCAGTACTGTTATGCCACCTGGGCCCTGCTGAGTGTCCAAGTACCTTCCCCTACCTAGAATGGGGTAGGATGGGCTTACTTTTGTCAGGGAAGTTGTGGCTAAGTTTCTCTTTCCCCTTGAGTTTTGGCTCGTGATATGTTGTTTGAGACTTACTGGTGTGTAGAGACTTTTAAGAGTTGGCTCAGAAGCTGGGAGATGTTGTTTCATAAAAAGCCTGTCAACAGGTTCTGAGTGTAAGGTAGGAGTAGTAAGTAAAGTGCAAGCTTTAAATTAGAATTATTTCTGTTTACTGCATACAGGGGCTTATATCAGAGATGTCACCGAGACACTACCAAGCCTCATACTGTTAGCCACTGCTGTTGTTTCATGTGGGCACCAGTGATACAGCCAGGAGCAGCCTGAGGAGTATCAAAAAGGATTACAGAGCCCTGAGAACAGCACTCAGGGACTCTGGAGCACAGGCAGTTTTTTCATCAATCCTCCTCGTCAAAGGGAAGGGGTTTGAAAGGGCCAGTTGGATCTGGTTAATCAACAAATGATCACAGGACTGGTGCCACAGGCAGGGGTTTGGCTACTTAAACTATGGGACAGACTTGAGAAACTATATCTACTGTGGACTGATAGGGTCCGTCCGTCAGAGAAGGCGAAGAGCATCTTCGGTCAGAGGCTTGCTAAGCTGGGGAAGAGGGCTTTAAACTAAAGCCCCGAGGGAGGGGAACCTCAATCCATCCCACTAGTACGAGTTTGATGCCAGTGCCAGCAATAGATGTCCAGAGCCTGGAGAAGGATCACAGGTCAGCAGGAGCACATCTGGAATGCAGCACAATGGGATGGCAGCCATGCCAGCCAGTAAGTCAGCTTCATTGGGGACCTAACTTAAATGCCTCTATTCAAATGCATGTAGCATGGGGAATAAAGAAGAGGAGTTAGAGACCTGCACACACCTGCAGGTCTATGATCTTATTGGCACCATGGAGACATGGTGGGATGGATCCTATGACAGGAATGTTGGAATGGAAGGATGCAGGCTTTTTAGGAAGGACAGGCAGGGGAGACAAGGAGTGGGTATTGCCCTCTATGTCAATTACCAGCTGGAGTGCGTGGACCTCTGCCTGAGGATGGACGAGGAGTCAATCAAGAGCTTATGGGTCAGGGTTAAAGGGAGAGCAGGACAGGTGACATTACAGTAGGGGTCTACTACAGAGTGGATAAGAGCAGACTCATGTTCACAAGCCCTGGTCCTCATGGACCAGGTCCTTCAACCACCCTGGTATCTGTTGGAGGGACAACACAGCAGGGCATAAGCAATCCAGGAGGTTCCTGGAATACATCGATGATAACTTCCTTCTTCAAGTGATAGAGGAGTCAATGAGGAAAGGTGCTATGCTGGACCTTGTTCTCACCAACAAGGAGGGTCTGGTGGGGAATGTGAAGCTCAAGGGCAGCCTTCACTGAGGTGACCATGAGATGGTGGAGTTCAATATCCTTATGGCAGTGAGGAGGGTGACAGTAAGCTCACTTCCCCAGACTTCAGAAGAGTAGACTTCGGCCTCTTCAGGGATCTGCTTGGTAGAGTACCATGGTATAAAGCCCTGGAGGGAAGAGGGACCCAAGAAAGCTGGTTAATATTCAAGGATCACCTCCTCCAAGCTTAGGAGCAATGCATCCCACCAAAGAGGAAGTCAGGTAAAAATGCCAGGAGGCCTTCATGGATGAACAAGGAGCTCTTGGGCAAACTCAAACACAAAAGGAAAGCCTACAGAGGGTGCAAGCAAGGACAGGTAGCCTACAGAGAAATTGTCCAAGCAGCCAGGGATCAGGGTAGGAAAGCTAAAACCCAGATAAAGTTAAATCTGGCCAGGAGTGTCAGGGGCAACAAGAAAAGCTTTTACAGGTACATCAGTGATCAAGACCTGAAGGAACTGGCAGATGAGGTTGCTAAGCCACTGTCCATCATATCTGAGGAGTCATGGCAGACCAGTGAAGTTCCTGCTGACTAGAAAAGGGGAAACATGAGCCCCATTTTTAAAAAGGGAAAAAAGGAAGACCTGGGGAACTGCAGGCTGCTCAGTCTCATCTCTGTGCCCAGCAAGTTCATGGAACTGATCCTCCTGGAAACTGTGCTAAGGTACCTGGAAAATAAGGAGTGATTGGCGACAGCTAACATGACTTCACTAAGGGCAAATCCGGTCTGACAAATTTGGTAGCGTTCTACAACAGCATTATGGAATTGGTGGATAAGGGAAGAGGAACTGACATAATCTACCTGGATTTATGCAAAGCATTTGACACTGTCCTGCCCAACATCATTGTCTCTGAATTGGAGAGACATGGATTTGATGGATGGACCACTCAATGGATAGGGAATTGGCTGTATGTTCACACTCAGAGTTGCAGTCAACAGCTTGATGTTCAAGCGGAGACCAGTGACAAGTGGTAATCCTCAGTGGTTGGTACTGTGACCAGTGCCGTTTAACATCTTATTTTGGTGATGTGAACAGTGGGATTGAGTGCACCATCAGCAAGTTTGCTGATGACACAAAGCTGTGTGATGCAGTCGACGCGCTGGAGGTAAGGAATGCCATCCAGAGGGATCTGGACGGGTTTGAGAGGTGGGTAGTGAAAACCTCATGAAGTTCAGCAATGTAAAGTGCAAGGTCCTGCACTTTGATTGGGCTAATCCCAAGCACAAATACGGGGTGGGTGGAGAATGGATTGAGAACAGCCCTGGAGAAGAGAAGGCTCCAGGGAGACCTTATAGCAGCATTCCAGTACCTAAAGGAGGCCTACAGGAAAGATGGGGACGGACTCTTTATCGGGGATTGTAGTGATAGGATGAGGGGTAACGTTTTTAAACTGGAAGAGGGTAGGTTTAGATGAGATATTAGGAAGAAATTCTTTACTGTGAGAGTGGTGAGACACTGGAACAGATTGCTGAGGGAAGTTGTGGATGCCCCATCCCTGGAAGTGTTCAAGGCCAGGTTGGATGGGGCTTTGAGTAACCTGGTCTAGTGGAAGGTGCCCCTTGCCAATGGCTGGGGGGTTGGAACTAGATGACCTTTAAAGATCCCTTCCAACTCTAACCATTGTATGATTCTATGATAACTTCCTTGATTTAAATTTGTGGGGCCTTTACAGGATAGTTCTTGTGTTATACAGTACTTTATCTATGGTCAAGTGCTTTATACAGTTAAATTATGGAAATAATAAATCTAATGTCATACAGCTATGGGAAGATGGGTGGGAATTCTACTTGATAATTCTGTGGGTAAGAAGGATGGCACCTGGAGGTTAGTAAGTGCCCCAGTGCTTCTTTAAATTTCCTAAGTCTTATAAGAAAGGGAAGGGCCCTTTGAAGAGGTATCTTATTTTCCTAGTTCTCTCTTTTAGGTTGTTAATTGTGAATAATTCAGATAAAGATGAGTTACATCTATTTATCAATATTTGATGCTTAAGATCACCACACTACAGTGTTCACAGTGCTGTTATGGTTGAATTCTCCAACTGACATAAGTGCAGTTTCTGCGCAAAATACATCAACTCACAATGACAGCATGTGAAGTGGTACACATAGCACTTGTAATCAGACTGTGCTGGCACAGAATTGTTACACACTGGGTGTTTGAGGAAAGAATGTGATTGAAGTTATGAAATTTTTGTGAAAGGACAGCAGTAGTTAAATTTAGGATTAAATATCTTAAACTATGCAAGAACTGGAAAACATCTTAGACATTCCACATGAAGCATCACATTTCTGTGTCTTGTTCCTAGCTTGAAATAAATCCCTTTTAGTTCAGTACAAGTTAAGAACATAGTTCACACTGAAAGCTGAAAACTGCACGTTTTCTTCAACCCTGCTTTGGGTGTTCACTGAAAGCAGGGCAAGGACAGACTATAACAGCACAAATGATTATATATGGATAAACATAAAACGAACAACTTGACTCTGAGTGCCATTTTCTCTGACCTCAGCTAAGCAGCAACGCATTTAAACACTATTACAGGAATTTTGCTGTAGTACCAGTCAATTTCTGCAGATGAAGACTGAACATCCGTGCTAGAAAAGCAACTAATGGTCCTAAGAGGTTTGGCCCCACTCGTCCTTCTCTGTCTCTGAGATTGACTCAAGAGGCGCAGGTCAATCTAACCCTTGCACTGTGAGGAAAATAGTCATAAAAACATGAGTAATACAATGCTAATTAACATATTTGAGTGACAAGGCTGCTTGTTGGATAAAGCCATGACAATCCTCTGATGCATTATCAGCCAGCAGTGCTGGAACACTCACTGAAGATGGTCACATGAGCAAATGAGATAGTTGTACCTTTATGACCTCATAAACAGAAATTCATCATGAATAACAAAGACTATAAGTTACAAGATGTCAATAGTTAAAAGTAAACTTTTAAAAGAACCTTACAAATATTAGACTTACAGATTTGAGACCCCTTTTGGATTGAAGTTCTATTAAAAACCTGCAATCTTGAAAAAGAATGGAGAAACATAGAGCTTCAGGATTCCTGTTTCTTTTAATAAATAAATAAATAATAAATAAGACTGAAATTAATATCCTGTATTTCTTACAACAGAGAAATAGGGGCTTGGAAGGTGGATGCATTTTTAAAAATGCTGAAATAAAAAGTTTCCAACTTCAAATGTCCTTTTTTTTTGCCACCCACAAGGGTAGAATGATGGGTGGAGCCCCCAGTCTCTCTAGCTCTAACGAAATCAACTGTCAGACTGGTCCTTGCCTATTGGGGATGCTTTCCACCCAGGACTTATTTGGAATTGGACCCCAGATCTTTTTAACTCTGCAGTCCAGATTTTGTTGATTGCTCATAAATTGAGAGTCTTGAAAATATTGGAGTCCTCTCCCTCCAACTAGTTTATATGCCGTGGAGCTGCAGACCCTGAAAAGTTCTTCCAACACTTCCAGGCTTCAAGTATCAGATCTGTAGAAGGGAATTTGGAAGCTGAGTCCTAGTGCATACAGTTAGTGTACAACAGGATCTCAGCAGCCTGCTAGGGATCAAGGTGTGTTTCCATGCTAGAGACATTAGTCAAACTGTTTTATTTGAAACATTTTATATCCAATAAAGATTTCAACAAAATGCTGCTGGAGATTTGCTGACCAATTGTATTCCTGAACTCTCCTGTCAGGCTGCCAAAATAAACAGTGAAAAAAGAATGGTCTACTTACCTCTTGATTCTCATGCTGCCACTATAAAAATGTTTAAGTGCTGCATATTCTGAGCACTTCTCTGTACTATGAAATATCCCATCTGTGGAAAAAGTAGTTCAGATACAGAATAATTAAATTATTTTCCTATGGTGATATTTCTTTGGAAAACTGGGGAAAAAATTATCATACACAGCTAGTCTATTCTGCTATCACAGATGAAAAAATTTGTCTCTTAAAAAAGACAGTGGACTCAGAAAAGCTAGAATAAGCTCGTAGTTGTATTTCAAAACCTGCAATAAAGTCTAATGAACATAAAGATATCATTAAGGGGAAAAAGTGTTTTTAACTGATATGTTCCTAGATTGATCCATCCAAATTTGACAAAAACAATGATAGATTAATTCTTTTAGTGTGCACCTATCATCTGTAATAGATGGTGACATCCTGAATGAGGAACCTGCACTACACTCATGATGTAACAGAAGGAAATGTAGCTAGAAAGATGCACTCTGAAACTCAATATACTACACTCAGGTATTTTAACAAATTACTTTCAGACCTAAAGTGCTTGGATAAAACACTGAAATCGCATCCCAGAGCTCTCTCAGGTAACACTGAAGACTTATCAAAGGAAAGTGTTATTAGGTAGTACTGTGTTATCTGAAATAAAAGTAGACTAAAAAAATATACTGTCTGACCACTTGAAGTATCATTGTGAAATATATACTGAAACTTTTTATTGATTTCCCAAGATGCAAGTGTAGTTGATTGTCAAAAATCAACAATAAAATCAGTGATGGGTAAGAAATAAATCAACATGCTGATTACACTTCACAAATACCAGATTTGTACACATTTTTCTTTCTACCTAAACAATGACACTTTATTTTAGATCATACTGTTAATTTTTCATGAGTGGGAAATGTTTTACTCTCTTGTAACCATTTTAGGAAGTTCCCATTCCCTTCTTCACCCCTGTTACTTCATGTACAGCAATTAATTGGCATTTGTATAAATGAGAGGGATAGACCATCCATGAAGCAGTAAGTGGCTTTGGCGGGGAGGAGAGCAGAGGATTGGTAGGGAGGAAGGAAGAAGCAGTCGCTAACTGAATACAAACTTTCTATGTTGGGGCAATGCTATGTTAGGAGACTCTCAGCTCTTTCTTCCCACTTTCCTATCAAAAGTTTCTACTCCCTACCTGTCATGAATGCCAATACAACTGTTGTGAGGCTGGGCTTTATGAGTATAAGAAAACAATTACATATATATGTGTGTGTATGTACTGTTTTCACATCTCTATCGCTGATTAATCAGCCAAGACAAAATGAAAAAAGCATTTCTAAATTAAAGACAGTATGCGTCAGAATGTAGCAGCATAAATATATTTTTTCTTAACTTGCTTCATTTTTGATGCTCAGAAATAAATGTTAATTCTCTAAGCTACCAGGAATGTGTAGATACCGGTATATATCTTATGCTAAAGCTGCAAGACCTCTACATCACTTTGTAGACCCATGTCTCAGAAACATTCCCAGGTGACTCTGGAGTCAGGTTAAGGAGGTTAAGACAACAGAGAAAATACTCTAATGAGCTTGGTCAAATTGATGAAACCAGGAGCGTGTGCTCAACTTTATGCAAATGTTCAAGATGAATGTAATGCCGAGAAACGTCAGTTCAGCCAAAACTGTAAGCCAATGAATGATCTTAATCATGTGAATGTTCCCATTGGGATCAATAAGCTGGCCTGTACTATTGCCACAAAACACACTAGAATAAATATCCTTGCTGAAAAACAGAAGATGATACTACAAAGAGCCCGACATAACTAAAGAAATTCAGAATTAAGCTACAGACATGAAAAATAAGAAAGAAGAAAAATGAAAGTAATAACAATCTTTTAGTTGAGGCTCTCAACATTTTACAGACATTCAAAAGAGTGCTTGCATATGGTGCAAGATGAGGCAGATATGAGCATTCTTGACAACTCCCAGCAGACAGCACAGGGTACAGAGACATTCAACCATTAAGATTCCAGTAGTCTGCACAATAGCCAGGACACATAATTCCTGTTACTTTCTTTTAAGGCCATTGATTGAGCTAAAAGCACAGTGCTCTTTTAATAAACAGGAAGGATGATAACTTCATGCTTAGATCCTTTTCTTGTAAGTAATTGGCACTCCAGACCAAGGGATGAGTTTAGGAGTTCCTTGGTGGTCTAGGTCCTTATGCCCAACCACCTCCTGGCAGCTTGCAGAAAGAGTAGGTGACATGACCGGACGTCTATTATGTGAGTTTGGATTGTCACAATGGCCTGTGCCTCAGAACTGCCCATTTAAGATGTGACAGTGACATAGTTGTTCTAATCTGTTTTGGAGATAAACTCAGAACAGGCTACTGCCAAAATCAGCACCCAGTTCTTTTCTGCCCTGACCATTTCTCAGCTCTAATTGAGGATCAGGCCCATCATTTTGAGCAACATCAAAAATACCTTGCCAGTGCCCTTTTTAAAATGTCAAATTTTCACTTTGCTTTTTGCATATTCTTAAGTACTTTAAACTAAAATCGCCCTTGGTATCATTTTCAGAGGATCAGTCTCTCTGGGAACTGAGATTTTTCTTTTGACCTTTACATTTATCGCTAAAGAACATTTTTTTTTTCCTGACACTTGCTTGGAGAAGGTTTACAAAATTTGCCACTTTCCATAGTTACAATGCACTTCCTCCTCTAGTGATCCGAGAAGCTACACGTGTCTTTGGTGGGGTAAGTGCTGACATACACCGCTGTAGACGTGCAGCTACAGCGTTGGCTCCGGACCACGGAAGGACAGTGGAAAAAATGTAGGAACTGACGGTGCCATCTTATGGTGGAAATGCAAACTGCAAATGCAGTCTGTAAAAGAAAATACAAAAATGGCTGTTTCCCCGGATAGGTAAAACCAGTACATTGAATTCTTAAAGATGCAGCTGGCTGTGTGGAGATGAATGATTATTAATCTCTAACTTTTAAGTGCTTAACAACCACTGGATTAATTTATATGCCAAAGCTGAAGACTGTTGGTGATGTCAAACGAATATAGAAAAGTACAAGGAAAAAGGGGAGACAAATGCTCTTACATTCTCTTCTCATTGACTTGCTTTCATTTTCTCTTCCCACTTCTTTAGTTCCCTTAGCATGGAAATAGAACTCACTTAACACGGATGACATTGCAAATGGCCAATATAACAATATACCAACTTCCTCACCAACTTAGCAGCAAGCTTAGACCATCTGTTATGTCATTGTTAAATATAAACTGGCCATTACAATCAAGACTAAAAGGAGGAAATACAGACTACTTCAGTGTTGCACTTTATGAGCATAGACAAAGCATCTCCATGCATATGGGTAGCAGCAATTTGTCCTGCAAGTTGAGTAATCCATCACTTTGGACTGGGGCTGTTAGATGCCCAAAGGTCCAGAAGATTACTGTCCAAAATAGCAGGGCATGAGGACCACTAAATGCAGCAATGTGCATCCATATTGCAGAGAAAGACTATGAATACACCCTACAAGTTTCTATGGGAACAACATGGATTTTTATCATTGGACTGCCATGACACTGGAGCAGTGACCTCAATAAGTTGTTCCTTAAACGTTCCTGGAGGAATACTAAGGCAAAATAAAAGGAATTATTGCTAGTCAAAATTAATAGAAACTGTTTTCAAACAGCAAGATACATAGCAGAGTTGAGGTTCCTCTCCTCAGTGTGAAGGTAGCCCAGTGGCATGTGTGTGTGTGTGTTGTTAACAGAATATGGGGTTAACCCTGCTACAACTGTGGTCTCAGTGGTATGTCATTGTCACCACTTTTGCTCTTGGGGATGAGAAGCTGGATTCCAGCAAGACCAGATCAGTAGAGTCATGACAGCTGCCAGTGAGGAAGCATCCTTACACATGGAGGGCTGTGGTTTCACTCTTGTGGTTTTTTTAGTGTTGGTATTGGGTTCCGTTCCTTTATATCTGATTTCTTAAAATGCAGTGAAAGTTCCTATGTTAAAACAACATCATTAGAATTTCAGATAAAGCTTGTCTTGTGACAGCAAAAGTGTTGTGAATTTAACCTATCCTCAGTGAATAATTGTTAAGTGAACACTAATGAGTCTTCAGCTGTGGAAGTATGAGAATATGCATTTACATAATTTCTACTTTATTTTTCCTTTTAATTTTTATTTTTCTGTTGAGAAATTTAACTTAAGCCAGTGCCCCGCAAGAGAGAGAAAACTTGCCTGGGAGGAACTGCACACATGCTGAATATTTATATAAAATGACAACGACATTTGACTTCAGATTTTCTTTGGCAGAAATCAGTTCCATTCAGCTGTGACCCATATCTCTTTGTCTTGACAAGCTGAGGAAAACATAGCACCTTGGACCAAAATTGAATGAGGCCTGAATTCCTCATTCTGTCCCCAAAAAACACCTTCTTAAATTTGATCCATCTCAGAGGATGAATGTGTTTTAAAAGATTAATTTTAAAAAGTTACAAATGCTGTTTTTCTTGCTTCTATTTGTCCATAGCACAATGTATAAAGTGCTGTTCAAACATATGCATAAATGTAGTTGTTTTGTGGGTGTTTTCCCAGAACCTTATTTAAGGAGAGTGACAATAAAACCAACAAAGAGATTGAGGACAAGAAGGGTGTAATATAGAAGAAAAGTAGCTGATATGATCATTGCTTTCATTTTGGTAAGGTTGCATTTAATAATAGTGCTTTCCTAGGACTAGTAAAACTTGTCCTACTTTTCCAAAATATTCTAGCATATTTCTGAGTGCTACAGCTCCACTACAGTCACAGTCTATTAGGATCTGGCCCAATCATTTGTGTGATTAGGACAGCACTCCCAGAGAACTGGGGTAATATGGAAAATAATATTGATGACTTGACACCTCATGATCTCTAGAATCAAATCTTAATGAGTCCCTCTGGAGGCAGCACCTGAAATAACCTCTTTGAAATGAAATGGAAAGCCACAGTTCTGAACACACAAAAACCCCCCCTATGCTCTGTAAATCTAGGAATATTAACTTAAGTGTTTGTTAGTTCTGCTTTAAAACTGTTTAGCTTTCTCTGTGACTTCATAGCCTGATTCCCTTGTGTAACTATTTAAATATCACATTAAGACAACATTGGTGCTGAATACTGAGGCACTCAGGAAGCCACGAGTGCCAAAATTAAAGGAGCTTGTTCAATTTTCACTTGCCGCTTTGTGCATAACTGTTGCTTTTAAGTTACCACATATCAAATCTTATATTACAGTACACTACTTGAAAATTATGCATTTAAATATAACAATTTTCCTCGAATGGTAAGCACAAATACATCATTTATTTTGTATGCACTATTGTGTCAAGGATAGAGTTCACAGAAAATATTTTATTAAATGCTTGCCATAAACATCTCAGCAAGAATGCCTTTCACCATCCCACTCACAAAAAAGCTTCAATGTTTCACATCAGAGTTACCAGCTTAAAAATCCACATCAAAACCTCAGCCCTAGCTCAGGAATTTGAATCTGACCTTCCCTTGCTCCTGAGCAGCACATGCTACCCACTATGCCACACAGCTGTGCTACATTTTTCTTGCTCTCCTATGGTGATGAATCTAAGCAGTCTGCCTGTTAGCTGCAAAGTCACAAGGGTCACATAAATATCTGCAAGACGGGCAGACAGTGATGCTTCTGGAATTTTTGAAAAATAATGGGAAACAACAGAAAATAAAGCAACCTATCTGCAATCTAAATCAAGGGTTGTTTTCCTTTTAGCACACACACAAGCCTTGCAAGGAGAACATTCTATCTTTCTTGCTTTTTGCTTAATACCTTTGGGCCCTTTTATAACATGTAACTATCAGAAGCCAAAAATCCCAACGCACACAGATTGTTATTGCAGTGCTTGGAAAGTTATTCCAATGAATCAGACACACACACACACAAAAAAGAAGATATACCCTGTTCATTCACAGGCTGTCCCACAGCTCCTTAAGGTTATAGGCTGATTCACTTGGCTTCTCTTGGTTTTTCACAGCTAGCAGAGACCTTGGATGCTCTGAGACTCTTGTATGCCAATCAAAATAAATTCTTAATAAACAAAGAAATCTTGCCTTTGAAATCCAGAGAGAATCCTGCTGGAGAGCGGCAGCTATGCAATATTTTCCTTTCTGAAAAAGCAGCAGTAACCGTATTAAAAGAATTCAGGTTTCTCCAAACCAGAATTTTTTCCCCCATTATCTTCACAGGATGAGCTGTTTGTGAATAGCAGGAAAAAAACCTGTTTGTTTTTAGCGATGAGGAGTCATAGTTTTGCATCGTGACTATTCCAGCACCTGCCTCAGCAGAAGTTGTAGCAGGGCTTCAAAGAGCAGTTGCCTCAGCTTTTAATCCTTTTAAGGCCTGAGGATGTTCTACTTCTGATCATAGTGTAGCTTTAGAAATCTTAAGTAACAAAGAAAGTAAACTGAGAGCAAGAATAGGTTGAGTTTTCCTTTGGACAATTTAGGTTTACTACTAAGGCTCAACTTTTGAAATACTCACAAAAGCAAAACTGGTGATTTAGGTTCCTAGAGTGTACTCACAATGTTTCCAAAAATTATTGGTAGATGACGAACCCTGAGAGCCCAGATGCAGTGGACATGAAGGAGGTAGGGGAATAGTTAATCTATCTTATCTTACATTTCTCTATGCTTGCCTATTGCAGTGGGAGATTGTTGTCAATGCTTTCCATTGCAAAGTCTCTAGCAGATATTATAAAATCTACTTATTTCAAATTTCCAATAGCCCAGTCCAGAAGTCTATATGTTACCCAAACAGCTACTGTGATTCTCATAATGTTAGGGGTACAGATGGCTCAGCTAAGAAAGACAGTATGCTCAATTTACAGCTATTCATTGACTGAGATCAATACCAAAGTCTGAGAGACTTTGTTGCATGTTGATTATAAGGAGTTCTATGTGTCCTGAAAAAAACTGCACAGCAGTAAGAGGCTGGGATTTACGGAAAAGCACAGAGGTGAAGGGGAGAGAGCATACCATTATTTTGGGAGTCCAAGATGAGGAGGAATAGTGCCTCCTTTGGATAAGAATTAGATCATGTTAAAGATTAAATTGTAGACTGGCTATGATAAAGGTGCCTGTAGAAAGAAATGCATTTACAGGAAAAGCTTTCAGAAAGTCAAGAGGCTCAGACAGAGTACAAACATCTTTTCTCCCTCTCTCATCTGCCTTTTTGTCTCTCTTAAAAGGTGACCTCTCTCCAAGGATATTTGCTGGAAATCAGATATAAGGATTGGAGGGTGACACTGGAGAGAAGTACAGGGAGCAGAAAGTTAAACCCCCACCACATTGACCATGATTTTGTGAATACCTGTTTTGATCATGGAAAAAGGAATTATCTAATGTCCAGGCTCTCACACCTCTATGGCACTTTGTTTTAACGGGGACGTGTTCTGACTCATCAAATGAGTCCTCTGGAACAAACAATGTCAGCTGTCCATCATCCTTTGCTTTTTTCTTGCCGGTTTAATCACTGTCTTGAAGAACAAACAAAAAAACCCAAAAAACCCCCCAAAAAAGAAAAGAAAGCTTCATCTTATTTTTGCAGATGATACCATTACAGATTCCACACATGCTTCCTAAGGCATTTCTGAAGAACTTCCAGCAGAAATTAAAAAAATATTGGTTTTCCTAGTTACTCCTTTACCTAGTTTGGCCCACTGCTCTGTCTTTCAGTCAGTACTGCCTTGGGGTTTACCAACAAACCTTCCAGGGGTCTGTGAGGACATCACTTGGTTTTGGTATGATGCTGACCAGAAAACTGAGAGTAAGAATATTTTGTACAGTGTGTCCATATATGCACATTAACAATTAATATACTTAAACTAGTCATTAAGGACAAATTCATATAATGCTGCTCTGTGAAGGAAGTAGTAGAGTTTGCTGTGAAAATATTGGGTGCACATGGTAGCGCTTGCTAATACAATGGTGAGACAGCCTTGAACATCTCGCCCTTCCACACCCGTGCTGCACACAGTAACAGAAGACCCACAGAGAGGAATGCAGATGTGCTGACTCAGCAAGCATGCACTAGGAGTCCTTCCTTTGTAAAAATGTATTCCAGGACCTGCCAGTGAAGAACTGCATTTAACCCGCAGCTCCACAATCACTGTGTTGCTGTTGCTGAACTCCAAGGCCATGATCTGAGTGTGGTGCTGTGTTACCATTCTACTGCCAAGAATGATGACTGAAAAAGAAATACACATTTAACTTCTGTCATCTGCAACATGTCCACAGGTAGTCCTTGTGCGGTAACAGAACCAGGTAAATGCTCATGTGTGACTTCTGTGTGGCTCACTTATTCCACTCAACTTCTAGCTTAACATGTAATATAAAGCATAAACAACTACATTTCAGAGTATGGGTATACAAATGCTTGGCCCAGTGGATTCTGATGTGCACGGAATTGTGAATTGTGCACAGCTATGAGCACTGCAAGAGATCATTAATTTCTTCCATAGCTCCTCTGTCCCTCATGTGAAGTTTCCATTTAAGTTGCTGGTGATCAGTGCTGTCTGATTTAAATAGGTTTGTGACAGTTTTCTATAGCCTTGTATTTGATCCAAAGGGCATGATGATGTGAGTGGGTGAAACCTGTCTGGAAAGTGGGAATAAGCAGATCTAAGAGTTTGAATGTCCGTAACTGCCTTTTCCCCTTTGAGCAAGCAATCAGCTGACTCCAAATTGCATCTGTCTTCGTGTTTCCACATGTTTAACCTCAAATCCCTCCTCAAGGATAAAAAGGGACATGATCTGACAGCGAATCTCACACTTTTCAAATTTAAAAAGTGGCCACAGGGCCACTTTAATATTGATGATAATATTATTGATGCTGTAGCCCTGAATCCTACTTTTTTGGCAGACAAAGTTTAGCACCCATAGTATGTGTGTATATAGCAACACCTTTAGGTGCAGTTTCAGAAGAAAAGCCTAACTGAAGAAGTTTCCTTTCTGCGTGACCTCCAGTCTGCCAACTCCCTGCCGTTCTCTGTATGCTGCAGCAACAAGGAGAACTGGGCCCAGAGGGAGGCAGCCCAAGTGGGAGCAAGGGGAGAGAAAGACAGTACAAGAATAGATGAATTTGGACAGCAATTAAACAGATCTTGTCCTCCCCCCTTCTCCCTTTTGTATTTTAATTACACAGTTTAAAATAATCTCCTCAATTTTGGAACGAAATCTGCTTATCTGTGAGTATTTGATCTGGCATTGTCTCTGTATCTACAGCCCTATTATCACGGGGAAATCCCGGGCTTCCTTAGGAAGGGCAGAGGAGATGAAATGGGATGTAATATGCTGGAGCCTGGCAAAAAGTACTGGATAGAATTGGCCAATAGCCAAATCCTTCCATTCCTAGCAGAAAGATATTAAATGAGACTGGCTGCATTTAATTGTGCGTCTTTCTGGTTAAATAAATAGATAAACCTCTGTGCATGTGCATTGTATTTTTACATAAATATGTTGCCATTCTTAAATACTTCCCTTATTCCCAGCCTCCTGTAGATTGCTTTAAAGTTTACGAAAAGGTTGGGAACACCCAAAGAATGAAGGAGGGGAAAATTCATGTCAGGATTATGTTTCTTTGATTATTCTGTGTCATCTGGGACCAAATACACTGGTTGGCTGCACATGAGGAATGAACCAGGACCACAGTTTTTGCAGGTCTTAGGTAAATACTACCTAAAAAAACCCTGAGATCCAGAGAGGTCTAGTCTTTTTCTGTGGATATTTTGCAGCCATTTGTTCATTGATCATTCTTCTGGATGGTTCTCATGAGTACAAGATTAGTTAGTAAGTTGATAGATGTACAGCAGATGTGCTGTCTTGCCTAAAGGTGGTCTAGTACTCTCTACTGTGACCCTCTTTCTTCAGCTGCATATAACTCAAGTAAATGTTAACTATTTTGGCTTGTGATTTCTGTGTTTTATCTCTTCTAAAATTGATTTATGTGTGCCAAAACCAAAGATGACTCTGTGGCAGCTCGCTTGCCTCAGACACACATGTTGTGGAATCAAACAGCAGATTATTATTGAACCTGTTGTTTGTACATCAGGAGGGCCAAAAAAAAAGCTTTCAGTGTTTCACTGCCAAATTTCTCTGCAAGGCATAGAACAATCTGAACACCAAGATTATTCTGCCATTTTAGAATGAAGTTTCAACTTTGTTTACTTCATATTTCTTTGATAAAAATGCTAGTCATTGAGGGATGTGTTATCACTAACTTTATTTGCTAAGTAGAGTACCATGATAACCTTTGAAATTGTAAACAGTTAAGAAGAGCCCGTGGTAAACACGAGCTGCTGAAATTGTTAGATCTCTAATTTACCTCCCTTTCCCTCGAAGGCTGAACTCTACACATATTTCAGTAAAATATCACTAGATTTTAGTGAAACATCACTAGATTTTAGCTGCAGATCTCAGTCCAGCTACCTCTTCTCAGGTTCAAGGTTTGGTGTTGTGTTTATTTTATTTGGTGCACTGTGTGTCCTTTTGCCTACCACCATCTTCTACGTTATTTAAATTGGTATTCTCTGCATATATACTCTGCTGACACAATTCCTGTGGGGTCATTTCCATTTCTGCAAAATTCATGTGAAGAGGGCATAAAGGACTGTCAATTTAGAATAATGGCATTCACATTGGTTTTCTCCAGTTAGAAGTGACTGTCTAAGCTACAGAGCAGGGAAGTATCAAGTCCCAAGATTCTCAAGTCACTATGTTCAAGTGACCTATGACTGCACTGTACTTCATAGTACTTCACTGGCTTTTGGCACTAGAGTCATGTCTGCAGAACTCCTAATACCCCAATCCCACTGTATTCTCCAGAGCTGATTTAATCAATCCCCACTGGCTACATGGAGACTGGAATCAACACTGACTTGCAGTGACATTTAACATATATAGATTGAACAGATGTTACCAATTCAGGGTCTGTTTGTATATATATATGTGTGTGTGTGATTTAAGCTAAAAATTCTACGGGCTTCACTGGAAAGGCTAGTATTTAGAAAAAGTAATCTTTTAGTTTTATCCAATGGTCTGCTACTGTAAAATGCTTGAGTTAAAAAACAGCAGGTTTTTAGAGATAAAAATAATACTAGTAGCAGAGGTTTGCTGAGATCAGAAGCGAAGTCTTTGACTGCACCTAACTGGGCACAGTATCTAGCTTCAAAGAGCTGAGAGAAACAGAGGTCATGAGGCATTAGACTGATGAAAAGTAGTAGCGTAGTTCTGTGGGGGCAAATCAGATTAGTTGAGCTGATTTCAAAACAACTGAAAATCTACTTTAACATCTTTCATTCTCTTATCGAAGAACTGAGAGGGTACTTTTAGATGATTCATGATGGGGTATAACAGTTTTAATTCCCCGATCATTCACATGTCTGTGCATTAGTTTCAATTTTGGATTATTCTTAGATGAGATAAATATTCCCTGAGATGGAAACTTTCTTCTAGGGTAGGAGAGATCTCCTGCTTAGTGTATCTGGCACTAGCACTCAGGAAATCTAACTTCCCAGTCACGGCTAGCCGATATTCTGTGGGAAAGTAAAGGGCAGCATCCCTTTGGGGACTGACCTGTGTTTCTGCAGCATGCAGTCTGCTGGTGTGGTGTATCTATGGTGCTAACCTCTATCCTGTTGTGGACCATTCTACAGAATGCGTTATTCCATGAAGCGCAGTTTCGTGGTCGAATCGGCCACCTGTATCGTTAATGGTAACAGTAGCAGCACCGAGCAAGACTAGGTAGTCAGTAAAAAGGAAAGGAGAAGACAAGCCGCTGTGCCTGGGATTTCACAGAGAGCACATTGGAGCAGTTATAGTTCATGTGTGAGGTGGACAGACTGGAAGGGGCCGCAGTCCAAAGAAGCATGCCTTGCTGAGATGCAAACGGCTGTTGGCAGCTCTATTGTTATGGCGTGCCCATGCTCATGTGCCACATGGATGCAACCTTTCCATCCCAAAAGGTCAGGAGGCTTCAACTGCTGGCCCTATCTCTTGGCTGGAAACTGTGTGACTCGCCTACATTTATTCTTCCTTGTTTGTTCTTTCCTTTTCAAATAGCTCCACTTAAGTGAAGTATACTCCTACAAAATGGGAGCTTACCGTGAGTAATATTGTTAGAACAATAAAAGGAAGCAACAAAGAGTTGTAACTCCACCAATGTTTATTTTAGTACCAGTATGAGGTATTTCTATTGAAGTACAGGTTTTTGTCATTATGTTTTTCCTAGATTATTTCCAGAGAGCTTTATTTTCCCATAAAATAACCATTTCACATTCTGCACTGCTCAGTTACATGCTGTTAATATAAAAGCTATAATCTTTTGGCTTTTCTTATGTAAATCCTTTGCATCTGAATAGTTCAAACATTTGTAGATGGCAGGTTCTTCTACATTCCACTTAAGATATGGGATTGGAAATGTTTGCCTCTACATTTGTAATCTCAACAGCATTCCCACAAAGTTCTGAATTTTAGTTTTGGGTCAAGTTTGACTACAGGGGTGAGTCGGGGTTTAAAAGAACTATAAAATAGTTGCTCCCATCTTTGTCTGGTTCACTCATTTCATTTTGTACTTTGCCTGAAATGTCTCCATAAAACCTTTCATCTCTGGCTTTCCAATGAATGCTTAAAGCTGTTTACATTCTGTATGACAAGGAATTGATTCTGAAATACTGTAGCCATGCAGTAAAACATTATTGATCATCTCCACAAACACAAAGGGTAGCGTTACACAGGTATTAAATACTTTTATTTTTATTTATGTATTTAACTCCTATTCTACTTTATACAAACACCAGATTATGTGAGGGGTGACTGGCTGAAATAGTAAACTTGCTGTTATCCTACCAAATAAAACCTCTTGTTTTTTGAAACTGTAAAACAAAAACTAAATAAGATAAACATGGTATATGTATCTTGGCAAGTTTCCTCTGACCAAAGATTTAAGAAAGAAAAAGGAAAGAATAGATAGTAAAATGACCCAGAACAACTTTAATTTTCCATCTTTAATACAAACTGGCATCCTCAAATGACTGCAGAATCTTGAACTAGATAAATAACAGCAGAAGGAGAGGTCCAGGCAAGGAAAATAAGCAAAAACTGGTTGTGTCAGTGTACTCACAACAAAGCCACAAGAACAGAGACTCAAGAAGACCAACAATTGTATTACTCTCATTTCCTTTCCTCTAAATCCATCAATGGTACTCAGGCTATTTGTGAGAATACAAAGCAGCTCTTATCACATGCCACTAAGCAGAGTGCCTGCATTTCACATAAATGGCATTTTTAATTGTAAAGAATGAATTTCTTAGGGTGTGGAGTACTGTTCTTTGCAGTGCTTCACAGTCTGTAGCCATTAAGAAAGATGATTTGACTATTAAATCAGTTGGTCATAATGAACCAAAAAGGGCTATTCTAGAGGTAATAGAGGAAAGCTTCAGAAGTTTCCAGTTCCTTTAACCATGCAGAATGTCAGCAAGACTTTCTAAATTCAAGCACCAGTAATTGCCTATGCCCTTTTCAAACAAAACCGCTTATTTTTGATTTCAGCATTTCCTGTGTCTTTCTCACACAGCTGTGCACCATGCTAATACTGTCGCTTTATCAGCTTCTCTCCAGCCTGCTCACCTCACCAGAGAAGCATTGTTCTTTGCAGAACATCCCCTGAGGTTTTGCCAACGCCTAAATTTGAACAGCTCTAGTGAAGGGATTTCCAATGCTTCCCTTAAGAGGTTGATAACACTGTAATTAGTCTTTCTATTTGGCAAATAATTCTAGCTCCTCAGCCTTGGTTTCCCCTTTCTTTGTTTAATAGACACTTTTTTTCCTGCACTCACAAGCAGTACCTTTTCATCTCTTTAGTATTGCCCTTCCAGTATTTACAGGCAGATTTCCTGCTTTTGCTTCCTCAGTTTGTACTTATTTTATGCACACTTAATTCTTTTAGCCTTTTCCTCATGAGCTTCCTTAGCTTTTGGTATGTCTTTAAAGTAGCTAAAAACATTAGCTTTTCAGACAGGATGCATGTGCATCGCTGATCATGCTGACTTTATTAAGATTACATAAAGGGCATTCCACTGAAGACATATTTTGCTAAATAATTAAATGTTACTGGAAAAGCAGCCCCTTTCAACAAAATCTTCTGCAACAACATCACCAGGCAATTCTTTGTTTCCTCCGAATTCTCTGAGGGCATTTACAAGAGGAAAATTGCACTGAGCTAGGGATTAAAAGCCCTGTAGTGTCCTCATTATGAATTTAGAAAAAGAAGCAGCAGTAACATGACATTTCTGACACACATGATATTTATGTAGACTTTCCTTGAAGGATAGAAGTGTTGAGTTACACAGAAAAAATAATGGCATAAAACACAGTTTTTGGTTTAAAAATCAATACAGACATCAGTGAAAAAAACAGTCAAGCCACTTCAAGGCACATGTTATTATGATATTTCTTTTTTTTTTGTTGTTATTATAGAAATTTTTGATCTAGAAAACTACCTAGATAGTTCAAATGTCTACTGGAGATTTATTGTGCCGTATTTTGATATGTACTTAATTTTTAGTCAATTTTCTGAAAGCATGGATCAGAAGAATTTGAATCTTGTTTAAGTGGAAATCTCAGTACGACCATAGCTATAAAGTTATTGCTCACTTTTCCATACTAAAAAACCAAGTTTCCATGTGATTTACTAGGTAGGTAAGATACTTAAATTTAATTGTCCCTTGGTACAGTGTGCATGCCTGGATGCATGAGTTCCTAAACAGCAGAAGATATAGTCAGATCTTTGCTAACTCAAACAGCCACATGTTCAAGATATGCTACTTATTTTATTAGTCATCAGTACCCAAAGAATAAAAGTAGACAAAGCAAAGGAAGACAGACTTTATCTGCCGGACTGACATCTTTAAACTCCAAACAGTTGCAAAGGGACACTCCTCAAACCAGCGTCTTCACCTGGCTTATGACTGTTCACAAATTGTTACGGAAGTAGTCCCTTTTGTCCATCTTGGCTAAACTCAGAGTTGTGTTTTGTGTCCTAAGGATAAATTCCAGTCACCTAACAAAATGCTGATGCAAATGATGGCATGGAAGAACACTGTTCAAAACCCATTTATTTGGGAGCCTGTGCTACATGATTCTAGGTTTTAGGAGATGGGAGAAAGTGGAGGAGGCAGACAGGGCATGCTTCTGTAGAGTGGTATACTCTAGTATACCATTGCTCTCCCACTGCACAAGGGCCTGGAGTCTAAATAGGAACACCACACCTGTGGCGACAGGAGCTGTTATGACAAGAGAGGAGGCAGGGGACAGCAAGAGGTGTTGCTTTCAGAAACAATAGGGGTATCAGTAAATGGAGAGGCACCTCACCACCTCTGCTCTCTGCACTGCAGACATTTTCCTTTGCAACTTCTTGTTTCTCTTTGTGAGGCTCCCTATAGTCAATTCCCAGCTTCTTAGGATGAGGAAGAGATGAAACAAGAGAGATGGTTCTCTCATGCCATTTGTTTATTTTCAAAGAGAGAAAATCTTGCAACTCTGAATGGAGAAGGAATGAACACCACCATCCTGATCACGGTGTCATGGATCTATTTCTAAGTTTGTCCCTCTGACAATTTCTGTTCTGTAAGAAGCTCTGCCTCTCTTCTCCTACTTAAGAATTACACTTACAGATACTTCTCCTGCTTGCCATCTTCCTTTCCCCCCCTCTTCCTGCCCCAGCATATTAAACAACCTGCTCATCCTGTGATAGCAGAATACCTGGCAAAGTTGCTTCACTTTTGATCATACGTCCCTTGGTACTGTGCTGAAGCGTTTATTGTTTACACTTGTCTCCCTCTAAAAAGAAACTTAATTGCTTTTAATTGAAATTAAGGCACTTAAAATCCATCTGCTTTACACAGATCTAAGACCGCCTGTGGATCAAAACTCATCCTGACAGCAGTCATGAGAATCTGAGTGTGCTATGTGACATATCTAACCAGTCACAGCCAGGCAGGCTCAGTTTCTAAGCAGTGACAGCACATTGATTGTGAACAGCCAAGTAAACAAAGCAATAAAATGTAAAATTAAACTTTGCCCCTAAAGTGAGGATAACGCTAGGAACTGCAGATTCTAAATGCGATTCCACATGCACGGTTACTCTTCTAATGAGTCCTTCCAGTGGATTTTTTACCTTGTCTACCTTCTGTTAAAAGCAAATACAATAAAGTATTCAGGAAGAACAAAACGACCCTGTTAACACTGCTTTTGAGACCCTTCTGTATGTTGTAATTTTTTCATTATCACCATATAAAACTAATAACACATTATTATTGGTATTTTTTTACTTGACTGAATAAAATCTATTACTTCAGTCTGAGGAGAAGTAAATGATGTACCAGGAATTAAGACAAAGCTAGCTTCTATGTGAAACAACAAAAATCTTCCTTTGGAAAAGTCCAGTCTTTAACAGTGTATTACAATGGCAATACACATTCTTCATAAAGAGATGAATCACCTCTAACAAAGGTTTGAGACATTTATTCCATTCTGTCATTTTTCATAGAGGACCTCAAAGCCAAAATGTAAATGACTTATGCTATATCACTTAAGATGTCTCTTCCTTTATTCCCAATTCATCTTGCTCCCCTTTTGACAAAATGTCATTCATTACTGGAATTGGTCTGTTTAAATACTATAAATATTATTTGTTCTTACTCCTAAGAAAAGAATGTTGGATTTTAGTGATGGAAAGAGAGAAATTCAAATCTAAATGCCCAAGACAATGATTCCTTGTGAATATCATGTGGTGTTTTTAATAAGTAAACAATTTAGATACCAATAATAAATAAAAAGAGAGCCCTGAATAGACTCAGATACTTGTACTGGAATAACTGGTGTGTTTCAGAAGCCTTACTGATTCCAAAATCACATACTCTTTGAACACTTAAATACTATTTTTTGGCAAATATGAGTAAATACAGTGCGTAATATAGTCTTTGGCTCAGTGCTCTCAGCACTTTGGTGGCAGATGGTGAAAAAAGGAAAAGTGTGCTTATCAAACTCAGATCATGACAGAAATCCTGTTCACAATTGTGCTGATTTTGGCTGGGATAGAGTTTATTTTTTCCATAGTAGCTGGTATGGAGGCTATGTTTTGATTTGTGCTGGAAACAGTGTTGATAACAGAGGGATGTTTTAGTCACTGCTGAGCAGTGCATACACAGAATCGAGGCCTTTTCTGCTTCTCACACCGCCCCGCCAGTGAGTAGGCTGGAGGTGGACAAAAAAGTTGGGAGGGGACACATTTGGGACCGCTGACCCCAAATGACCAAGGGGATATTCCATACCATATAACGTCATGCTCAGCAGTAAAACTAGGGGGGAGTTTGGCAGGGGGGTTGCTGCTCAAGGATTGGCTGGGCATCGGTCTGTTGGCGGTGAGCAACTGTTTTCTTTTGCATCACTTTACTTTGTTGGGTTTTATTTTTCTCTCTCTTTGTTACTTTTTTTCCTTTTCCTTACTTTTTCTTCTTCTTGTTGTTATCATTATTTTATTACTATTTTTACTATTATTGTTATTGTTGTTATTATTATACTGGTTTTGTCTCAACCCACAAGTTTTCTCACTTTTTACACTTTCGATTCTCTCTCCCATGCCACCAAGGGAGGACTGAGTGAGTGCTGTGTAGTGCTTAACTGCCAGCTGTGACTAAACCAGGTCAACCATAGAGGGCAAAAAGGCTTGGGCTGGTATTTATGTCTGCTGCAAGCAACTCAGAATTGAGAACTGGACTGTACTACATCCCAGACCCAGCAGGGCCACCACTGAAAAGGACAGTGGGTAGTCATTCTAGCCAGGTGGACTACACAGTTTGTCCTAGTGCTGGGGAGGACTATCTGTTGCTTGCACTCCCCTCCAAGGACGGCATCTCCCGCACAGAACCAGCACAGTCAACTCATTCTGACAGGAGCACCCTGTCTTCAGTCACCGTCACTCTTTAGGGTCCTGCGAGTCTAGGATAAGCATTGGTAAGACTGAGCTATTGACCAAAGTAATTTTTCTAGTAGGCAATGGACTGGACATGCCTAGGTGCCTAATTCATACTGATTACATATGAGCTTCTGTGCATAGATGATAACGGGATTTTTACAGAAGATTGAAACAATAGACTTCTTCCTTACAGTCATTGCAGTGTTCACTAGACCATTTTGTAAGTGTAAAAGCAAGTTTGGAAAATGGAGAACAATTACTCTGTATGGGTGTAACAGTGGGAAAAAGATGGGAGAAAAAGGAAGGGAAACTGTGCTAGAAAGAAAACCCTCTTAAATTTTCTTTTTTAGTGAAAACAAGAACATGTACTTCTAGCATAGGGTTTCTCTTCAGCACGTCCATAGGCTTACACAATCACTGCAGACAAATCTGTCCTCCAGTATTTTGGTTGGTTGTTTTTGACTTTTTGGTTTTTTACTCGGCATTCTGTCTTTGGAACAGGTCCGGTTTCTGATTATGTTAATGGATACACACTCATTGATTTCTTAAGTTTAGAATCAAACTCGTGTCTAGGCATGCATTTTAGTGGTGGCACAGGATACTTACAGCTTGTTACTGCACCTGTTTGGGAAATATAATTCACTCTAACATTGCAAGAACTCACAGCTTGCACAGACAAACCCTTTCTAGCAGTAATCTGGCTTTGACTTAGCTATTAATTACAATGCTTATAGTATTGTCATTAATTACCTCTGTTAATTGTTCAGTTCAATATGTAGCATAAGCTAAATCAGTAGTGTATAAAATAAAGACCAAACATCTCATCTAAGACGTATTTAATGCTAAAAGGCTGTGCTTTTGCAAATTGACAGTTATGTCTGGATCTATGTATTCTCAAAAAAAAAAAAAAAACATTGAAGGAGTACAATTTAAAATATTTTGAAGTGTCCTTGTAAATCAGGAGCCTAAGTTCTACTTTCCAAAGTATTTTGGCTTTCCATGGCAATTGGGAATCTAAATGTCCAAGTCTCATTTTAAAATGGGACCTAGATACTTTTGGAAATTTTACTTCTTGCCTAATAGTTAGTAGTCTGTTACATTAGTGGTATTGTCACACTGGAAAATCTTCTGAGCCTACTAAATGTATGGGTATTGCAAATTCTTCTTCTCCAGTTTCTCTTTCATATCACAACCTTTGGGGGACATCTGGAAATATTTTTCATGTTACTCCAGGTCTTTGCAAATCTCTTTTGAGGCGGAAGGGATTCAGGAGGTATTTTTATCAATGTTTTAGTTTTCCCTGTATACCAAGTAACAAATGTGTGAAATAAAAGACTGCTATCAATAAGCAGATATGTTATACATTGAACCTATGTCATTGATTAAAGTTCTAAGACAAATAGCCAGGCACATGACAAAACCCAGAACCCGCTAACTGCAACAGCTTCTGATATACTATGAGCCAGAAGCCAGAGGCCATTATTTTTCTCTGGTAGACAACTTTTCAGTAAATATTCATTGACTGTTAATTTTCTGAGTAGTGTGGTGCTATTATAAATTTTGCCAGTTTGTGTAAGTCAGCAAAAAGCTATGAAGGCTAGCTCTTAATATCACACGTGGACAGCTTAAGTCAGCACTACAGTTGCCACTACAGTAGACCAAAGTGACACAGAATAAGCTAAGCTAAATTCTCAAGGAACTTTAAGAAGAAGAAAGAAAGAAAGGAAAAAAGCTTTTCCTACACTTATATGCTTGCCTTGTTATTTTATTATGCCTTGTTCTCCGGACTCTACAGCCCTTATTCTCTATCTGGCCTGCAGCTATATAACTCTGATTTCAACAGAAGTGAGACACTACCTACTTTTGAGATTTGGGCCTGAAACTTTTTGGATTAGGCACATTCATTTAAAAAAAAAAATCAGAGCAGAAATATTTTCTAATGTCTATCCCGCCTAGAAGACTGAGACCTCTAAATGTTATCATAATTTTAAATTCTAAATAGATTATTATAGTTAATGACAAGAAGACACAGATCGAGACAAAAGTAACAATATGAAAAAAAAAAGAATAATTTTGTGCAGATGTTGTTGAAATAAGTGCTTTAAAAGTACTCCACTTTGTTGTGCATGCCCTCTCCAATTTGCTATTTCCCTCATTTGCTCTAGGCACTTATTTCTAACAAAGCATACTGCAGAATACAGTATGAGCTGGGTATTAAGAATCATGAATACCATGTTTTAATAAGTGTTCTCCCTCTGACTTCTTCAGTGAATTTGGTAAATCACTTCACTCTGTATATTCAGTTTGCCCATTTATGTAATGGATTATAACTACACCTGAACCAGAACTTCATCACCTGCCAGCATCGCTTTGAGATCTTGGTACCCATTTAACAAATACTTAAGAGCTGCAGCTGTGATTCTAGTCTACTCTTTATGGGAAAAATTCTACATCTTCCTGCTATTTCTAAAGATCTTGAGGAGGGTAAAATATGTGGACTATAAAATTTATACTGAAGAGATAGTGAACCATAATAAGCCAGTTTCTTGGAATGATTTGGATTATAGTTGGCTATTGTGCTGCTTGTAAAAAGAGGTGCTAACAGCAAGTTACCAAAGCACATTTTTCAGGGCATTTGGCAGTCACCAGCTGTTGCAATTTGCTGTGTTCTACAGTTTATTCTTTTGGATCATTTGGTGTCCACGGGGACACTATGACATAGGTCAGTGGATGATAGATCAGATTGGATCAATGATTGATTCTAGTCTACTATTCCACTTTCTATTCAGCATGATATTACACTTACAGACTTTTCCATTCAGCGACCTCAATAATTTGAAGGCACTAATGAAGTAATTTCTCACAAGGGTACAATATTAATGTCACCACTTTTTAAGGAAGGTAAAACTCGTACTGCCACTGACTGTAGTTCAGCAATAAAGCAGGGTGAAAATTTTGGACTAAATTATTTTTATATTGAAAACAAGT
The DNA here is from genome assembly GCA_013398295.1 of Chionis minor. Lineage (NCBI taxonomy): Eukaryota > Metazoa > Chordata > Aves > Charadriiformes > Chionidae > Chionis > Chionis minor. The sequence continues at coordinate 128,641 of VZSF01002550.1, read as the reverse complement.
AGATTTGGATCAACTAATACATTTAATAAATTAATGTGAAATAGTTTGAAATTAGTTGAATGGGGAGGCCTTTAAATAAGTCCTAATTGTAATTCCAGGCAATTGCAAAATTAGTTTAAAAGTAATATTTTTGTTTTGAAATTAAATTCTGTTTCATTTTTAGAAATTAATTATAAATAATCATATATTCAAAGTTGAAAATAAATGAAATACAATTGTGGTAGTTTTTTTAAAAGAAAATTTGCACAGATGTATTTGCAACTGTGTTTAAAATGAACTCAGATCAAGAAGGTCTCTTTTCTAGCTTGGACTTTCTCTGCTGCCAGTAACACAGCAAATAATTTGGGGCTGACAAAGACTGGAATGCCATTAATAATAAAAAACCCTGCCAACCCAGAGACAACTAAATGACCACAGAAATGTTGTGTTTCTTTCAGGAATGAACAAATGTATAAATTGAATATTTATAAATAAGGTCTTTGAATTTTAATAAGAAGGTTAATAAAAAGGTGACAGAATTCAGCCATCACCAGCCATCACCATTGCACTTTCTGGAGAGGAAATTCTTCATTGACTTCAGTTTACATCTATCTGGTGAACAAAACCCTGATCTTCTCCTGGCTGGTTTTTGATTCATGATTACCTTGGCTGCAGGACTTATCTTCAGGGCCTATGTTGGCTAACATAAAAGAATATTATCCTAGGAAAGCATCCTCCAAGATCACACAAACAATAAAAAAAGTAATCCAGTGACATTTCTAGTGAACAAATGAAGCAGTCTGAGACTATGGAATAACAAAGTCTCAAGGAACTTTCATAACAGGAGATTCTCATTTCAGAAGAACTCAGTGCTGACCACTGAGTGAGAAGGATCCGCTTATATTGCCCCTTAATCTTATATCGCTTGTTAAAAGTATTTCAATGAGAATGTCAGGTATAGGCTATATTTACTGTTGATGAAAATATACATTGTCACTTGCTTTATGATAGAATGGAACAGAAAGTAGTATTTTTTGTAGTATGAAGTGCCTGCTCTAGTTTTGTTGACTTGAGGACTCATTTAGTAAATCTGGGACTTAAAGCATATGAGAGTCACTAAGACCCCCCAAATTATTTTCTGTTCCATTAGGAGGAACACATAAATTATTTTTTTTAGATCATCATAGATTTAGTCCAATCTTTTAGACAGTTAGGACCCTCAAAGCTAGGCTGTGAGGAAACCTGACACAATCAAATACTATCTTGGAAGGAAATCTCTAGGATTACCAAAGCTTTAATATCCATGGTGTCATGAGAATATCACACGATTCTATAGGTGAGAAGAACAAAATTAAACCTATAAATAGAGAGAGCATAAAGGTAACTTTAAAAATGTCTGGGATAGCAGTATTAATTCCAAATTTGAGCAGTCATTTTGAGAGAGGCTCCTTGCTTTGTCCAAAGGAACATCCCCATTACCAAACTAGGTTCCTTTCTTATGTGAGGATTCCTGCTGTGTTCTGGCTTATCTGTTCCTTCTCCCCATTGTGAAGTCAAGAAAATAAATAACAATCATTGTATAATAGAAGCCAAATTAAATGATTTGCCACGTGGCATCTGATAATTAACTAAATAAGATTCCCTCAAACAAGCAAATCTAATTTGTTTTTACAGCTACATTAAAATTTGAATCTTAAGCAAAACAAGAACATAAATCTCACTAGAAGATGTTATAGTAAAAATCAAACAGGATTCTGAGTAGAGAGAAGGCTTTATTGAAAGCCATAAAACTTCTTCAGATGCCAGTGGAAAAAATTATGATAATAAAATCAGCTTCAGTTTAATGGCTTGGTAAATGAAGAGAACATTATGCGGAGTCCAGCAGGGTGCTTACAGTCCACCCCATTATCATCTCCTCCCCACAATCACAGAGTGCTTTCTTTAAATGCTTCACTTTGAACTGTTTACCTTGGGGGCCATTCCTCTCTCCCCACGGAGAGAGGTTTTTCTGGCCGGTGCATCCTTTCAACCGAGAATAACTCTGGTGAGCTAAAAACTGGTGCAGACAAAGGCTGCAGCCCTTATACGGGTGCATAGCCATCACTCCAGAGAGATGCCTCAGGAGAGCACATTTGGCAGGCTTAGTCTGTCAACAAAATGCACAGTAAGATGGTGGTTCATATATGGAGGAAGGGTCCATTAAGAGAACAAGAATATCCTAAACTAAGATTAAATCCAGCACACTATATTTAAGAGTGTTTTTTTCCTTTAAGAAAAAAAGAGTCAGCATATAACCATCTGCAGTGTTCTTACCATGAAGTCGGGGAAAGCCCCTGTCTAAAAATTAAAAATGAAAATAACATGGTGCCTTTTCTGACACACAGTCTGTAAGGGTGCTTCAACTTCTAGCCTCCTAGTTCTGAGTCTTGCTTTGGAGAAAAAGTCCAAGAAGGAAGATTTCAGTCATAGAATCATAGAATCATTGAATCACCTAAGTTGGAAGGGACCTTTAAGATAATCGAGCCCAAGCATAAACCTAACACTGCCAAAACCGCCACTAAACCATGTTCCTAAGCACCATGTCTACCGTCTTTTAAATACCTCCAGAGATGGCTATTCCACCACTTGCTAGGGCAGACTGTTCCAATGTTTGATAACCTTTTCAATGAAGAAATTTTTCCTAATATCCAATCTAAAACTCCCCTGGCACAACTTAAGGCCATTTCCTCTTGTCCCATTGCTTGTTACTTGGGAGAAGAGACTGACTCCCACCTCTCTACAACGTCCTTTCAGGTAGTTGGAGAGAGCGACAAGGCCGCCCCTCAGCCTCCTTTTCTCCAGGCTAAACAACCCCAGTTCCCCCAGCTGCTCCTCCTAAGACTTGTTCTCTAGACCCCTCACCAGCTTCATTACTCTTCTCTGGACATGCTCCAGCACCAAAGTCTTTCCTGTAGTGAGGGGCTTAAAGCTGAACACAGTACTCAAGGTGGGGCCTCACCAGTGCTGAGTACGGGGGAAAAAATTATGTAAATGCATCATTAGACTCCTATATGTGTGCAAATCTTGAATTAGGAATTCAGAATATCTAAAACCAATGCAGTTACAGGAAAGCACACTGAAAACACTCTGTGAATTCCTTTATTTCATAGAAATTGCTCCCTGACATGCTAGTCAGGTCTACATCTTTCCTATACTGAGAGCTCTAGAGCTGGATGCAGTACTCCAGGTGGGGGTCTCACCAGAATGGAGTAGAGCGGCAGAGTCACCTCCCTCAACCTGCTGGCCACACTGCTTTTGATGCAGCCCAGGATATAGTTGGGTTTGTATGCTGCGAGTACATATTGCCATCCCATGTCCGTTGTCAGGTTATGATGAGGAAGGAGAATTTCCCTTCCCATCATTCATAGGGTCTGCGAAAGTTACATTTAAAGCAAGGAACTGAAATGCAATTTGCACATCACTGTTCTCAGATTATCTGCAAGCCTGTATTAGTAGACTATGAAACTGGAGGCTTCCTCCAGCTCTTCTTTGTTTAAGTGAGCTGACAGGAGGTGTGAAGCACATAGGCATGTATACATTGTTAAAAAAAAGATAGATTAATATAGCCTAGAACCAATTAGATAACACAAAATCTCAAACATCTTTGTGTGGGCAAAGCTGTGGCTCATGTGCATTTGAGGCACTGATGCATTAAGTGATGTGTTGCCTTTATGTACTATCAGCACTATCCGTCTATATTGTGTGAATTCTACATGAAGCAGGCAAATAGCTTTATGCCCACTATTTTCTTGTCTCTGTGCTAACACTACTTTCTCACAGAGAAATTAATGATGCTGTTGTTTGTTCAGCAGCCCAGAATGAGAACTAATCTGACAGCTTGTGTCACAACTACAGTTTGTAATGGAATTATTAAAGAGAGGGACAGGTCTAAAGGGTAAGCTTCAAATATTACAGGTTGAGAGAAAGAGAGAGGGAAGAAGAATATGGATCACTATGCACTGAAGCAATGTGAGAAGTGGGGAGCTGAAAAATTCCTCAAAATAGAATGAAAGAGCAGAGTCAGGTTCTGCTTTTGCAGGGTTTTATGTGAAATACTGGGAAATGGTCATGCTGGCTATCTTCCCCCTTCCCCACCATGCACACTTATCCATGCCAAACTCTGTGTTGCTTTACACACATATTATGTCCCCAATATTGTGCTTGTTTAAGGATTTGTTGGTAGCTATTCAGCCTAAGCAGCCCAAAAGTGAAGTCAGAATGATGAGTTAGAAAGTTGATCTTCTAGGAAGAGGGTTAAATATGTCTGTGTGGTGGATAGGTAGGGGTGACTGGAATGAGAGGTCAGTAGTGCGCGTAGGTTGTAGTGCAAGACTGCAGTACCACAGGTTATGCAGGTTACACTGACTAAGGCTGACTGATAAAAAATGAGCGTATTATTGCTGTCTGCATTAATTTGCATATCTTCAGGAGGGGAGGGGGAGGGGTGTGTGTGTTTGTCCCTGCCCATTCTTGAATTTCTTCTCTAATTGAAAACAAGCAAATTGGAACCGGAATTCTTGATAATATGTCAAGTGTGGTTAGCCAGCGTCATCAGCAACGTCTTTCAGAGTTCTTTGAACCTGCTGTTTCCAAATTGTAGCAGCAGAATAACATAAGGCAATCTTTATATTTCATTTTAGAGACGGCTGCATCTCAGCTTGCCAGGGAGGCACTTACAGAAGTAAAAGCTAAGGTTGGGAATATTTTTAATGTTAACAGGGCTGGAGTACACTACGATTAAGCAATAAACTGTGAACTTCCACAATGTAATATTATACCAATATTAGATCTATATATGGACAGCTCCATATGACACATGAAACAAACTTGACATATGTTACTAAAAAGATAAGTAGTTTTCAATTTTCCCCAATTTATTCCGAAACAAAAGTAGTTCATCAGAAAGACGGAACAAGGTGAAAATCAGAGTAACTCATGGATATAGCTGACATCTCTACTATAAATCAGAAAGAGGATGTTGGAACTCAGCTTTTCTGTATCTTAAGGTGAACTAAAGCAGCATAACTACAAAACATACTGTGATTTACACAAGTTTTCTGGATGATTTATTCATTCCAGCTGTAGTGGGAAAATAGGGTAAATAAGAACCTAAAAGCGATGATTTCAGCTAACAGATAGGTACCTAAATATTTCTTTTAAGTAGCCCTTATTTCCTTTATTAATCAACAGGAAAAATTGCAAGAACACTTTTGGAATTACTAGAAAGTTTGGTTTAGATTTTTTTGGATTTTTTAATTATTTTTTTTCCCCTCTGTCTGAACAGTTTACTGTATGTAACCTATTCCTAGGAGTATGTCAAATTTAATGCTCTGGAAAAATTCCAGGCTTGTTAGTTATTATGCCTGAATGACTAACTGGTTTACAAAGTCTTACCTCATTTTGGCATCCTGTCCCATAACAAGAGAATGAAGTGTGTTTCATAAAAAGTAAAAAGAAGTCTAGTTAAAAACAGCAACAGCAAATCATCACACAGTTTAATTTCAGCCTGTAGCACTCTGTACCACTCGGAGTTGTATATTTAAATATCAGCCTGACACAAGGTGAGATTTCTATTTGTTAAGCACCAGAGTTTGTGTTCCACAATACAGATGTAAAAGCCTCAGAGCACTGGTACTTCAGAATGACTATAAAGAAAAACACAGTGCAGGTGAGGCTAGGAAGGGAGGGCACTTGTTAAATCCTATACATCTTCTAATTTAATGTATTACATATATATTTACTTATTCTAGAAGAAGAGTTAAATCAATGGAAGAGAATGGAGAAGAATGACACGCTATGAACATAAGCAGTTTATTCACTGTTTGGTGTACTGATATTCTTCAGGCATAAGCTGATCACCGCAGACACTGAAGAGATCAAAATTCGTCCCAGGTAACCTTTTTTCCATGTATAATACCATAAATTAGGCAAAAATATTTTCAGTGGTGATTGACTGTCTGAAACACCAGGATTTGGCCACTGTTAGAGCCAAGAATGGAGGTAAGACTGAACTGTGGCTTGATTTGGTACGACTATTCCTATACAAAATCAGCAGTGAGAACACTCATCAGGTAACACGACAGCACTGATGAGTGGGATGTCCTTAGCAAAGTATAGGCAGGAAGAAAACATGCATGCAATGAGACTTTAGACCATAGGAATTGAGAAGGAATGAACTGAGGAAAGAGAGGTTTCCAAATTGTCAAGCACTCCTCTATATAATCTACAGCATTGTAACACCAGGGAACCATTTCTGATTTCTATTGGAACTGGCATTCACTTGTTACTGAAAACGTGGAAATTGTAGGCCAGAGTATCTTTAACCAGCTATTTGCTTCATATTGTTCCACTTTTAACAGTTCTGTTTGTTCTACCACCACTATGGATATATTAGATTTATTACGTTTTATTTTTTCATTTTTATTTTTTATTTATATTTTTATTTATATTTTTATTATATTTTTATTATTTATATTTATTTTTATTATATTATTTTTATAATTATTTGTTATGTTTTATTCTACATTTCAGTTCTCTCTAAAGTTAATCAGAAATATTGAAAATGCTGATCTTTGTAGCTGCCTGGAAAGAATATATGAGAAAGTATGAAAGTTGGCTTTGTAACTTTTTAGTGAAATATTCGTGTCTGAAAATGTTAATTCATTAAAACAAACTTTTCAGCAGTACACATGAGTTTTAATGAATCCTTCAATAAAGGCCTTTCAGGCCCAGTTTGGGATCTGGAGTCTGAGAGACAGGCAGAGCCAGCTCAATTCTCTAAATTATTTCTTACATAATTCAGAATTCTCACATCAGTAGTAAACGCCCTAATCAACCCATTCCTGGCTGTTCTGGAAAATTCATCTTCTTCTTGTGATTAAACCATCAAAATATTGTTTTTTGGTGAATGTACTGTGGCAAAAACCTCAAGATCTCCATTTCACAAGAAGAGAGACAAAACTTTTCACCAATTGACTCTATAAATACTTTTGCCAAGTAGAAAACTTAAGGGCCTTTGGGGAGGAGCAGGGAGGGCATTGAGACAGACATCACTGTCTCTCTATGATGGTGTTACCTTAGGTTTTACTCCAGGATAATTCCAAAAATAAGAAGTTCCTTTGACCATTAAGTCCTAGAGGACTGTATGTATAATCCTCATTAATTTTAGATTGTGATTATGTGTATATTTCAGTTGTTAGTTCATAAAATAGGGGGTTATAGACTATCACCAAAATCTCTCTGCCACACCAGATACAAATGAAAATTTTGTTATTGTTATACAAGGGTTCACTATTATAAAAAAAATACATTCAGACTGAAGAAATACTTATAAAAGCAGTGAAAGAACGCATTTCAGCTGCCTCGTGTTCCAGCATACAGAAATTCTCATCAGCTTTGTAACATATAACCTTTCCCTGAACAACAGAAGTTTTCAGATTCCAGTACTGATGTTTTGCTGGAGAAGTGTGCACAAACACGATTCATTGTGCTGTGAGATGTTTGTAGTTTTCCTTCTGTGGAAGCTTCACTTACAAGAAACCAGAAGGAGCCATACTTTAATGTCTTCAGCAGGCATTTCTCCCTCACACTGCATAGCATTTCCATAAACAGCCGAGCACTTTGCAATAGTTCATCAAGTTCCTAAGGTAAGGTATAGCCAAGTAACTGTGAATATTCAAAGGAGATGGCGTTCCAGATGCAAACTCTTCAAAACGTCTTCCCCGACAGTATCTTGCTCTGATTTGGTTTCTGCCAGGCCATTTAAACAAGTTAATCTCAGCCAGTCCCTTGCCCACTTTAGACATATTAGTATGGTTATGCATACCAAAGCAAGGGAGAGCCATTTTCACCACTTGTCACTAGAATCCAGATGAATGTTATTTAGCTATTTCAAAAACTGTTTCCATACAAGTATCAAAACCAACTAGAAAGTGACTGTCAATCACTTACAATTCTCTTTTTTCTTCTCTCGCAGCAAATGGAAGTACATGTATTGTTTGAAGAAGAGTAGACACTGGAAAAATGTTTTTCCTTTAGAGCTACACATGACCATCTAGGTGGGACTAGAAAGGCCTTACTTTGGATTTTAAACAAAATAATAACTATCAGAAGGCAAACAAATTTTGGTAAGCAAGAGCCTGAACTAGGTAAAACCCAAAAATTTCAGAGGGACAGGCTATGCATCCCATTATCTATTTCCTGAGCAATACAGACCCTAAAAAGATCTGCCATTTAATAATTAGTGATGGTAAAGCTTCAATGACTAAGCTTAGTTAATAAACAGAAGTTCATATAGCTTTTTTACTACCCCTAAGTCCATTTTAAGAGACTGGTCTGTATTGAAAAAAATAGTGATACTTCAATTTTTAAATGAAAACAGATGTTGAAGACAACATCAAATTCTGCTCTATTTTCTTTGCCCTGCATATCAATGAATGACATAATAATGACCATAATCATGCAGAAATGTAGGTATAAAAATTGTTTTAAGATTCTCAATTGAGTTGCCAATGAACACTTCATTTATGTAATTACTCTAGGATAAAATAGGTATAATTTCTTCAACACTTATGAGAGACCTTAAGTCTAAGGCACGTAGGATTTTGAAGATATCTGTCTTAGTCTGTCATCTGGATTTTTAATATTAGATTGAATTAGCTTTTAATGAAAACATTCAGTGAGATATTTCTTTTGTGACATGCAAGGAAGGATGCTTTCTCAGACAGTGCTTTAACAATGAGGGGCAAAATCTGATCTAAATTCTGGAAGCCAGCAGTAATTGTCTTTAATTGACTAGCATTTACTCTGATGCTAAATGGGATAAATGTGACAGAAATCTGATTAAATGGGTCTAGACAAAAAGGATTAATTACTGAGAATGGAAAAAAAGAGAAGCATAAGAAATGGAGACAGAGTAGAAATTTCACTTGGGGATAACATGGACCTCTCCACCAAGTTCTTATTAATTTAAAGTAATAATTTAAGAGTCTGGATAAAACAAACAAATGAAAAGGCATGGAAAGGACATTAAGAATGAATGGCATGAATCAGAAACTAGCTTGTGTAGACTAAGTGCTGGTAAGAGGCAACCGGAAAGTAAGAAAAAAATTACACTAACAGGGTCACTGTATTTCATGGTTAATAAAGCTACAATTGAGCTACCTGTAGCGTAGAGAGAGATTTACAACAGAAGCTGCAGTTTCTGCTTTCAGACTCTTGGAACAGAATGAAAAATTGATACACAATCTATGCTTTCAAGCTGTGACATGTTAACAGAATAGTGGTGACAATTATGAAGTTTTGGGAAAACAGTTCTGATATCCAGAGTGATTCCAGCACCTTTATTTTGGCCAGCCATACAGGGGTGAAGAGGTATTTAGATATTATTGGAAATGATAGTGTCATGGTTTGAGGTAAAACAGGACCAATTTTGTTCAGTAGCTCTACTTTTTAGCTAGGCCTCTTATAACTGCTGAAAATTACCAGCATGTTGTGCAATAGACTGCTTGCTCTCAGAGTGGTAAGACCCATGTTTATAGCTGATGCCAAGGCATGGTATGCAGAGAGGCTCTTGGTTATACTTATTGCTATAACAACCAAGGCCAACCAACTTTGTTATCTGCCCCGTTGGAGGGTTGGAAGCGGAAAAGCATAGAGGAGTCCCACCTGTGGGGAGGAGTGGACAGGACAGGTGACCCAAAATTGGCCTCAGTATAAAAGCTGAGGGATCAAAGGGTCAGCCCTCTTTCTTCAATGGCCAGTGTTGGAGGAGGACTCTGTTCATCTGCTTTTGATCCTTATCCATGCATTCCGGAATCCAGATCTGGAATCCAATTCCTGTCCATCACTGTATCCAGTCTGGGACTTTCCCAGTGCCTGCCAGTGATGTGATTGTCATCCTGGCAACTTGATATGGTTTTGTAAATATTTTTCATTATTTTCTTTTTATTATTTTATTACTATTATTTCCTTGAAGCAGTTTAGTGCCTTCTAAACTCTTAAATCTCTCTTTTCCTCTCTCTCCTGCCTCCCTTAGAAGCAGAGCAGGAGAGAGGGAACAACTGTTGCTCTGCCTGCTTGGGCCAATCTGTCCCAAACGACGACAGACTGTTCAAGTTCTGTGTCCAGAGCTGCAGAAAATGTCATTGTTTTTCTGTTTGTCTCTTTGTTCTTTGCTCTTGGTGACACAATCCAAAAGTCTGTCATGTTTCCAGCAGAAACATATACAGTAGGGAAGCACTGGTTCCAGAGAATACTCACAAGCCAGAGAGAGCTAACTCAAACAAAAACATACTAAGGGGATGTAATGAGTTTTTTGTGTGACCGAACTTACTTTAAAGCACACTTCCATACATAAAAATTGAATAATACTCAGTACTGTACTCTGCCTAGAAATACATTTCTAGAGAGACCCTTCCTTTATATTAGAATAGTATGAAACTATACAAAAGGGGGACAAAAAGTCCATTACATATCAATACCAAAAACTGATATCCAGGATTTTTTTGACTAAGTTACAAAACATGATTCCAATTTGAAAAAACCAAAAGACTTCATCTGGATAATTGGGAAACCTGTATTTCAATCATATTAATATAATTAATTTCAGGACTGCATTTTGATAAATATGTTCTTCAGCTAAAAGTTTTTCTGTTTCAAACAGAAGATTTGCAACCAGGTTTCCTGTACAGCAGTCAGTACAGCCACAAAATTCCTGCAATCCTCTACACCCTTCTTGGACTTGTAGGTTTTTTCTGGGCCAATTTCATGACTAAGGTCAGCATATGAAAATCACGGTTGGAGGAAAGGAATGTTGCTCAGTTCCCTTTATTTTGCTAAGAGCAGCATATGGTTTCTGTTGCTAGAAAAGAATATAATTAGACCTTTGATCTAAAGAGCCTGTTTATTTCTTGATTTTAGACAATATACTTGTGAATGTGAAAGACTCACAACTGATGCCAATTTTCATACATACTTATAATTGATGAGCTTGTATTAATGTGTCATCAGAAATGGGTACCTGAACTGATGAAAATTTAGATATAACTTCTAATTGCATTTTTTCTTGTATTTGAACAAGTAGGGTTCTGGTATTATACACTTAGAGGACACAAGATGCTGACATGATAAATAAAATTTGTTTATGTCCAGGAGCATCCCTCAAGAGGATGATAAAGAATATAAAACAGATATATACATGATCTGCAGTTTTTTCATTCCTGTGTGTTTAAGTTGCCTTGTGCTTCATTGTGGCTTCATGGTGCTTATGGCAAGCCTGTGATTGGCAGCTCAGCCACACTCAAGTTCAGGCAAAGCAGAAGTCTGGGCACAGTATTGGTAGTCAGTCCTTAGAAGGATACTTGAAGGCCATTCTGTTTGAGGGTATTGTATGGGAATAGCATAAAATGCAATTAGTATTATTATTGTTATATCTTCTTGTGTAAAAAGATGAATGGAAAGCTCATTATTGAACAGTGCTTTAAATAACTCTAAAACAAAAACTACTGTCTGGGAAATACTTACAAAATTAAGTATTTCAAATCACATTGTTTTGATTAAAAACACATCAGTAATTATAGATTCCAGAGTTCATTTACATTTAGTAGAGCCAGTAGTAATGTTCCTGTTGCGTTTATCACATTAGTCCAACTATTTTACTGTGATTACCTTTCATCACTAGTGACTACAGAGCACCAATTGCGGTATCTCTGTACTAGCTTATTTCAGCACAAACATCACATCATATGTGTGTGTGGGCAGGTTCCTGCAAGATACTGAGTGACCTAAAAGAGGATTCTTACGAGTACTGAGGGTGTTGACATTTCCTAGGTGAGGTATGGAGAACCTCACAGTCATCTCTTCTTAGACAGGAAGTAGTAGACAAACTAGCGAGTAAAACATGGGGAATCCTGCCTAGTTAGGAATGTGATTCAATCTGAATATTTTGGTGGTCAGAAAATACCCAGAACACAGAGAACACAGAGAACAAACTAAAAATTGACAAGAACTTATGCCTCAAAAGCCAATGCAAGGATGAGTCTGTACTACACAGGCCACTAATTACTGAATACCTGAGCTGAAACACAACCTGAGCCCCCTGAGTACTCCAAGGGTCTAAAGAGACCACTTGGTCTATTGGAAAGAGTTTCGCTCCACTGAGATTTCCAGACCCATGAAGTCCCACACATTTAGTTACACTCAAGGACACAATTAAACTGTCTTTACACAAACTAATTCACCACTGTCTTTTAGTTATAAAAAAACCAATGCCCAGAGAACATAGATAATATTCAAAGAAGCTAAAAGTAGAAAACGTACATTCTTATATTCCTACCTAAATGTTTTTTTCCCCACTTTTCAGCTATTGAAGTTTTTCCTTGTAGGCATTTGCAGAGTCCTTGAAACAAGTTTAAGAGTGTTTGCTCCTTAATGCATATCTCAGGGCAACAGCTCTTCCACTTGCTTCTTCAAAAGGCTTCATTTCACTATTCAGATTTGAAAAAATATGCTAAAATTATTTTCTGCATTTAATATTTAAATAAAGATTTTCTCCAACTTATATAAATTTCATACTGTACAGTACATCTTAATATTTATCACTTTTATAGTATCCAGTTGGAACAAGCTTTTTTGACCTTGAAGTTTTTGTACTATTGCCTTTCGTTACAGCAACAAACATCTTAGAATAGAATTATAACTGATGTGTGTTTTACATTTAGGGATTATTCAACACTTGAATTGTATGTTGTATCTCTTCTATTTAGTAGTTGATATAAAAACTCTGAGCACTGAAAATTCACTGGAATACTACTTGTTTTCTGACAAGTACCTTGGTAATTTGATAAAAAATATGAAAAAAGAGCAAACTGTCCAGAAGTGTGAGGAGTCCAGTGGAAGGAGTCTTGCTCTTTCTTGTTTATATCCCATCAGAATGCACTGTGATGTCTTATTCAACTCTACATGAAGCCTCAAGATACACAGAGTGTGGCAGGGCCATGACCAGTGACACATTGAACTCAGACTACCCTCCACTGGATATTTATAGAAAATTTTCTCCTTCAGGCAATTGTTAATTTCTAGGCCAGGAATTATTTAGAAAACCCCAGGGCTGCCACAGTAGTCAGGGTTATGGAAACATAACAGTGTTCTCATTCCTCACTTCCCTGCTAAAGAATGATTTGAAGACAGGAGAACATATTTATGGTGAATGACTTATGAAGCTCAAATTTACTTAGCTTAAAAGAAAAAAAGAGGGTTACAAAGGTGACCCAGAGCAGATGAACAAGAAATTTGGGCAAATCTTAGAATACATCGTAAAATTCTTTAATCAAGCAGAGAAATGCTTCATGGCTAAACCCCAATCATTGGCAATGAAACTAGAAAAAGACAGGTTGGAAAGCATGTAACATTTTGTTTTAATGGTAACTGGGTACTGATGCGGTTCAGTTCAGGTTGTGCCTATTTCCAATAGTGGCATTTGATTGTATTTCCAAGAGAGATTCACTAGCTCAAACCAGAAGTTTCAGAAGTTTAATTCAGGAATTAAATGGCATGATTTTATGGCTAAAAGAGACTATATATACATAGTGGTGCTTTCTTGCCTCAAAAATCTGACCGATTTTCCTACAAGTTGTATGGGTGTTGTTCCTATCCCATTTTGTAGGTAAAATTTCATTATTTTGATTAAAGAAAACTTAAACCAGTCCTTGAAGTACCTTTGCTTAGTGCCCGTAGAGTAGCACACTTAGCAAAACAAAGCAAACTTAGAAATTATTTGTCAACTTTTTTTTCTGAACCTGCATCCCCCTATATTCCAGCATCCCTACCACCAATCTCAAAACTTTTTCTAGTCATGAAGTTCATCACTGCATTCAGTACAAACTGAATAATGTAGGTTTGGTAGGCTTGCTTTTTAGCTGACAAGGGAGCAATGCCAGATGTTTTTAAGATGATAAGGTCTTTTATCTTTGGAGTAAGTTTGGTGAAGGGTCCAATAGGAACTGTTAAAGGCATGCAGATGATCAACTCATCAAGTAGAGAAAGGATAATAAACTGAAATTAATCTCATTTTTTATTTCAATATGCTTCAAATTACATCAAGCCATCTGACATTATTTATTGCCTCAGATCTAAAGTTATTTTAAGATGAAAGCTACCTGGAGTGGTCAAAGAGTCTCCTTATCTGCTGTATGCAAATTCTTAGCAAACCAGGGCCACGTTTTTGCATAAACCTTTGCTGAATTTATGAATTTGAATAAAAACTATTTGGAACCCATTGGAGTCTAATGACTTCAACTTCAAACCAGAGAAAGCACATCAGTAGAGACAAATTTCCTTTAAAACTCAATGGATTGAGACACCACTCCTTGTATTAATTCCCATCCTTAGATTCCAGTTCTGATAATATTTATTGAGTGACTGTTACCTACTTTGCTATGCACATTTTCTCTAGTACTACTGAAGTCTACAAAACAAGAAGTAAGGAAAGGAGGGGAAGAAGGGGTGATTCTCATGCCAGTGGTAGTTCCTTCCCATGAGAGAACCTGCTGTAACAGTACTATTGGTGTTGCAGGTGCCAGGCCATGAGAAAAACAGTATGGGAATAAGAGCAGAGAACAATAAAGGAAAAATACTTCCAGAGAGGCTCTGGAAAGCATTGCTATAGCAGACTGGGTGACAGGTTACAGAGCTGCAAATAGCAAGCCCATAGTATTACTAATGCTAAGAAACCAGGGTAACTAATGTACTGTAGAACACAAGACAACTACATTTTATGTGTTAGGATGGAGTTTTCAGATGTATACAGCAATGTGTTTATTTTGAGCAGTCCTACTTCCTGTATGGAGGCCTACTGTCCTCTCAGAATGACACTGATACTTCTACATCACCTTGACTGTTGAGATTGTTTCCTGATAAGATGTTAGGTGCCAGCAGAACGCATCAGTCCTTGATTAACATACTATCACAGATTGAAATCTCAAATGCTTAAGCCAGCTTTTCATCTAAGGACAGTTTGCCTGGGCCACCACTTTTGGTTAGTGATGGCAAGTAGAATGTGGTGATACAAAACTTTCACAACAACCAGAAATAAGGGTGTTGAAATGGGTTTCAGTGTATTCCTCTTGATGCAAGGCTTAAGTAAGCAAGTTCTTTTTCCTTCCAACAAATACGGCTTTGACAAATACAACAGTTACACACTTGAGCAGATGTGATTTAATCCCACAGAGAAACTACACTTAGGTCCATGGAAGACAGGATAGAAGCTTTGCACACCAATTGTCAAGTGTGTAGGCACATCTGTCTCAGTACAGAAGAGGACAATTTTTTGTGTACATCACCATCAACTACATCCTAAAGACCATGTGGTACAGTGTTAAAGAAGAGACATTCACAGTGCCTGATCAATGTGTATTATGAGTATAATGATAGGTTTCCCCCAAAACAAATAGTTCAGATTTTCCTCAGTCTGTGAAAATGTCCTTGAGGCAAAGAATACTGTTGTTATTTTACACCTGAGAATGAGATGACTCAAGACAGCTACTTCTTGTGTTTCTCTTAACTTCACTCACTCTATGCACCTTCAAGTTGCTTTAGGAATGAATGTGCTTTACTCAGATATTTTTATTTTATTACTCTTGGGATGGTTTTGAAGCATAGGCTAAGAACAGACTCTCTCACTTGCAATTTAGTCTTTCATTTGCATTTCCATTAATTATTGAGAGGGAAGGGAGTTCATAGAAAACAACAAGCTTTAAAATAGTTAATTGTGTTTGTGCAGACAAGCAGCGCATCAAATCAGTGAGCTACTTGTCTATGCTACAGTCTTATCCTAAATGTCTAAATGGTGCAGAGGCCAAGAGGACACCAGTGAATCAGATCCACTGTGCCTGACACACACTGTCTGAATTTTGGGCAAGGATATGCTGAACATAGGACTAAACATCATTGGCCAGCCTTGATTTATGGACAACCAACAGCTTAGTCAAAGAAGGGGCAAGAACTATAATTACATGGTGCACATACAGCAAATCTGCCTCTTCCAGAAAGTCTAAATCTTGCCTGCAGAGTGGTTGCCTGTGCAGTACAGTTCTTTCTGCATTTGCTGTCTTCTCAATTTTTCTTTGATAGAAAATGCAGAAACTATAGCCAATCTCTTGCTTTCTCCTCTCCATTCACATCTGGACTGAGTAGCAGCTATTTCCCAAAAGACAGCAGGGACTGCAGTTCTTACTGGTCTTTGCACAAATGAGTACAAGGAGGGAGTCACAGCTCCTCTGTGTTGCCAGCTTTATACGTGTATGTGAGGCCAAGCATAGGAGGAAGCGTGAGATACAGGAATGAATAGCTATCTACAGAAGCTGTAGAGTACTGAGAAGGAGTTTGGACCTCCTAGCTTGTCCTGAAGTTACTGCAATAAGAATTCATTTTCACATGTTAAGAAACATCTCAGATTATCAAAGAGAATGACGTGTTTTCCCAGAGCTGCATGTTTGCAGAGCTCAGGTTTGCTGAAGCAGGTTCACACTGTTTTTAAAGAAAGATATTTATTGTATCACAGTGCACAACCATAAACTGATAAGAAAATTTAAGCTTTCATAGAGCTCTGACTAGTTAGTGCTAGGTCCTGTTGCCACATGACAGAGAAAACACTGGACTGAAAAAAGTCACAGAGGCGGGATTGATGAAATGGCAAAACTGATGGGCAAGGACACTATATATTTCAGTGCACTCAGATGTTACTCTTAAGAAGTAGTGAAGACCCTGTAGCACTTACTACCATGATAATAAAAAAAAAGGGGGGGCGGGGGAAGGTGACTGAAGCTCCGCTTGTATTTCCACGTCAGTTGATCTTGGTGGTTGTGGACACCTCAAAGACAACTTCTGCTCAGAAGTTATGAGCCTGAACTTAGATTTTGTATGCAAGTCATGTGGTGGCTGTGGGCTGTGCTGCCATGCCTAAATAATTTATGCCATCTTTGTTTTCAGAGAACTTGTGCAGTAGAAGCACACCATCCAGACAAGAGGTCCTCCAGGGAAACCAGACTGGGGGCTTTTGCAGCCAGCTTCCATTCTCCTTAGTTCATACCCTTATCTCTTCAGCAGCAGCTTGTAGGGAATTGTAACCTCTGACCCAGAGAGACTATTACTGATGCTTGGACTTTAATGTCTGGACAATACCAACAGTGAAACAACAGGCTGCCTGTGGAACAGGAACAAGATGAACAGTACTCAAGAGCTGGTTTTGCTCTGTTATCACAGCCACACTGAAGTTCTGCAGAGCTGTCACAAGTGCCTGTGGAGATTGCTTTTCTCCTCATTCACAACACAAGGCTATTTATTTGCAGATTTCTGCTAATTACAAACTAGGAACATCATTGTTTTTATTTCTAGCTTTGATAGGATTATAGATAGGTAAGTCCGGCAATAACGTAACATAATTTTTTGATTTGGCCTGCCTTCTTAAGAAAGCATAGTTCACATGCTTGTGCTGTCTGTTCAACTGATCATTCAGCTATTAGTTTCTTCATATTATATTTTTTCTCTATTCACTAATTTCAGCCAAATTTGCCAGAGTATGACTGAATACACAAGGAATATTCAAGCTGTGTCCTGTAGTGGGAAGTGGAATTAAAGCTTTTTCCATCCCGAGGCAGCAGTCTATCAGCATATGTATGGATTAAAGGCACCCACAGCACACCTTGCCACTGTCTCAGGAAAAGAGGCAGGGGATATAGGAGGGTTCAGGGAACACAAAAGGAACTGAATACATCCTTAGGGTGTGTTTAAGGAACGCCACAGAGATCTGCAGGAAATCAACCTTCATTAGATCTGTGAATAATGGAACAACTTGCTACTCCAGACTTCATTGTGGCTTAACCTTACAGGTGAAGGTCTAAGCCATCTCCCTCCTCACCTGGGCCAGAGGGGTGACTTTTCACCTAGAACTCTTTCCCTCCACGTTGTAATTTAGTTAGCCACTGTTGCCAGCACCTTACTATTTTGGAAGAGTGTTCAGAGAACACAGCAAATGAATTCACTGCTTTTCCAATAATTGCTGACATACAGGGCATTAATAATTGGCTTGAAGGAACTGATGGCCTGAGGCACAGCTCCAGTAATCAATAATCCTTGGAACACCCCGTGCCAAGGTTATTCCTGCCTGCAGAAATGAAATGCAGGGCAGGGAGATAATTTATTTAGTGTATTCATAAAAAACATTTATTTAGAGGCATCTAAGCACAAAGCAATAAAAACTAAAATCATGATGTTAAAAACAAAGATAACAAGATATGACATCTGAAAATAAAAGCAAATCTTGCAAACAAATACAGCCAGTTGCTGTCAGCCAATGTACTCCAAATAAAGAACGGATAAAGCAACCAAGAGCAGATAAACATGCAATGAAGACTCCTATCTATCAGGAATAAAATTTCTCTGCTCCTGAAGCAACCTGCTGTATACTCTGAAAGCAGCCAGCCACAGACATTCATGAAGCCCATTTCAGAGGCAATCTCACACCTGAAGGTTTGCAGCTGAGAAAGATATTTGTCAGGCAAAGCAGATGAATATCAGGTATCCTTAGTTGACCTCCAAAATCACAGCAGATCCAACTCAGCCTAATCCGAAGCAGGACAGGTACTAGACACGAAATGTTGAAATATTACGCGTTATTCACTTGGCGCTATTTGCTTCTTATGGTATTGTAGGGTACCTGGAGAGCTGTAGCTACTTCAATGTAATACTAATACATCCTTCCCAGTGTTGTGCAATTCTAAAAGAAAGTGAATTGCAGCATATTTGTAACTCGGAGGTATCATTTATTTCCTGACCATCTAAGAGTTCAGAAAATTTCACATGTTATTTATATAGGAGATCAGCTAATTAAAGCCTGATGTCAGTACTTGCCACCATACACCTCAGGAATACCACAGCCAAGTGCTTGCTCATTCTGTTTGATCTTTCAGCTTCATCTGTACTGCCTTTGAAAAGTATTTCTGCAGCACCATTGTGAGGGTGCTGGAGACTTTGGACGCTGTGTATCCATGCACAGTGCTATCTATGCATGCACATGTGCAGATCACTGTAGAGTTGTGCTGACTGTGAGCAACCAGGCTGAAGTGTCCAGAATCAGATTTGCATTGTTTTGGCTACAGAACCCTTTTCAAACAGAGTCCGGGGCCTGGAAACGCAGCCCCTGGAAAAAAGCACCTGTTTGTATTATTGAGTATGGAAAAGGACATTGTTCCACCAGAGCTGGCCGCCAAGTAGGATGTGTTGTTGCAGGGATTCATTTGCAGTTTTCCTCAGAGGTTAAAAGATTTTAATCTCTTTTGGGTGAATTCAGAAAATACATGCCACAACAGTTCTATCTCCTTGCATAAGCTCTTAGAAATTATTGGAGATTTTTAACCTTCTTTTCTACTGTTGTATCATTTTACTAGTCATCTTGATCACAAACTCTCTCTACCTTCTTTCATGGTCTGGAGGGTTTAACGGAAGAGCCACAGGAATTAGTTCGTGCTCCTGTGATTCCAGCAGTATCTTACCAATGTACTCTTTCCAAAAGATACAAGCTCTTCCCAGGTCCCAGGCCCTGTGTCACAGCTACCCTCTAATGGCCCAAAGGACAACCTGTGCTCTTCCAGTTCTGGCTGCCACAGAAGCAACACCATGGATAGACAGCCACTCTAGGTCGAAAGGGTATAGTGTAATTAAATTGCAATTCTGAGCTGAAAAGTGACAGTGCAAAAATGCCGCTGTAAGCTTCTGTGTTTATCATGCTGCTTTGACTCCAGATGTACTCAGTCTGCAGCTAAAAGATTAACTTTTCTTAACGCGCCTCTTTTGCCAAGTCAATGTGAATCAGAGTCAGGACAAGGTCCTTTCTTCATTTCCTGCATTATTACTAGCAAGAAAGGGCATAACTGTCCAAAACAGGCTTTTAATCATCCTGTCACATCAGAATTTATGCTGAGGTCTGTGTGACCAGCCTCAACCCAGTGCTTGCAGAATGGTTTACTTAGTACCACTGGTGATGGCTCTGCAGGGATACCACACAGGAACATATGCTTACTGCTAACATCAGCATATGAAACTGACAGAGGAAGGAAGCAGCTTTGCTGGGCAAGAAGGTGCCATTTCAACACAGCCATTTTTCTGACTAGGATGGCACTTTCTATGAGCTCAGGCCCTAGGGCAAATTACTTTATGATGATGGTAAGCGACCTGAAAGCCAATCTCAGTCAGCAATAAAATGACAGGATAGTCAAGAACAAAGTAAGTGGTGATCTATCAAAAATATGGAGTATTTTTGACAAAAGGTGTGATGTGGAAGCCAGAGGCTAGAGAGAAGGAAGTAGTGAGGACTAAAAACTGGAAAACCACAAGACAGATGAAGAAAGATGAGGGAATTTAAAAGGATTGGGTTGAGGACAGCAAAAATAAGGACCAGAAAATCAACTGCAAAAGCAAGGAATAGGAAGTTTATTATAGAAACAGAAGACAGAGATCATTAGAAATTAAGAGAGTGAAGGAGATAACTGATAAGAGGGATCACAGTGACAGAAGGAAAAACAGTGAAGAAGAAAGAAACAGAATTTTAGGGAAAACACATTAGGAAAAAAAAAGTTTTGCATCACTCATATGTGGAACCCTCCCTCTCCCAATACTAATGAAGTCTATCCCTGCTCATCTAAGAAAAAAGGAAAGCAAAACAATAAAAAATTTATTTATTTACTTATTTATTTAAGGGGCGGGGTTGGTGGGTATTTTGCTTTAAGTTGCACTTCCAAGGCAGGAATAGTTTAATTTTAGGGCATCCTCAGGGCTCTTGTGCTGGACAATTTAGCATGTTGTAAAAAGGGTAATCCCACTGGCTGTTCTCAAGGGTGCTCAGTAGCAGAAGGTTCAACAAAGCATAGTCATGTGAAGTCATGGCTATTTTGACTTTGTTCTTTTCCTAGAAGACTTTCCAGGGGCAGTATGACATTTCTTCTTGACTTCCCATCATCTTTATTTCACTAACCTATCTGTCACAGAAAGACTGTCTACTAATGTTTATTCTGTGCTGTGAAAAGTCACTTCTTAATCTCAATTTTTTCTCTTCAAATACTAATCATATTCTTCTTTGTTGAAAATAGTATCTATACAAGTGAAGAGCTGGAATACCTTAGTCTTTGACACTTATCTTTTCATCCCAAATAATCATTTTATTATTCTACTTCATGCTCATAATCCTTCTTCCCATTTATCAAAGCTCAGTCCTCCTCTCTGGCTTTACACTACAGTCGTCTCATCTGAAAGAATTAAACAAGCAAGATCTGACCTTATGTATGCTCTCCCAAAGGTGTATTTGCATTGTACCAGGCAAGATTTAACTGTCTGGCTGCTGCTGTCACTACTATCATTATATCACGGTGATAACTTCCTAAAGACCAGATGCAGAATATATTCTGCCTGGAATTAACCAGAAAATGTATAAGTACAGTTCCACTCTACCTGGTAACAGTTTTAATCTGCATACATCTAAAGTTCCTCTGTGGCTGGTGCATAATACTCTTAACTGCTGGCTGGATTGTACTTGTAGGATTTCTGACAATGCACAACACTAAGCAGCACTGGTACCATTTGAACATTTCACGAGCAGGTGAATGTTGTAGGTGAGAAATACTTTAATTGCTAGCAGTAACATTGGGTGTATGGGTGTGTGGGGTGAATGTCTGAAAATGAACTTTCAATCTCTCCAGTAGAAGCATGCCACTTACTTGTTGCAACTGTTACAGTCTGGTTGTAAATTTTGTTAACAGCTGAACTAAAGAAGTGGCACATCCTGAACACTCAAATTAATAGAGAGGCATAAGAGAACCACCACTTAAGAGGCTGATCATGTGTTGTGCTTCTGCACATAGACTGTTTAGATTGGGTTCCCAGAAAGAAATGGTCTCAAAGAAGAAGTGAGCCTGGAAAGAAGGTGAAGATCCAGGCTGGAGGAAAGATCCTAAGAAGTGGGGAAAGACCCTACAGATCAGGGAGTGCACGGAGACAAATGCTGGGAGATGCTGAAGGACCTTGGCCAATAATACCTAAGACTGGTAGCAGTGAGCAGCTGCACAGCACAAACTGACACAACTTTCTGCCCAGTCTTCCTGGATTGGCAGTGATCTCCCTGATAGGAACAGGGAAATGAAGCCCTAGGGAAAGTAATGCTCATGTGGGAGTTAGTGAGTGAGATAATCAAGTGGAGTAAAAGCTCTAAACTCATCGGTTCTTAAACAAACACCAGTATCCAGATCTGCTACAGGTTGTGGTTTACTGTCTTTCTTGTGACAGTGAATAAGAGGGATGCTTTTCATAACATATCATTCTTTAGAAACACAATTTCCTGCTAAGGATTCTCTGAATTTTAGCAAACTTCCCATGTGGTACTAATTTGTAATATACCATAAATTATGCCTCCTGAACATCAAAAATAGCATAATAGTCAGAATTCTACCTCATGGTAGAATCTACAGTCTGCTACAGAGGACACAAATGACCAGTGCAGAATAATTTCACTTCACATTTAAGTGGAGTTGCATACCCTTGTACAATCTCCTTTGCTTAACATTATAAGCTGGTACACAAAAGGAAGTTCAGAAATTCTATTCAATAGCAGTTATGTTCTTGTATCTTTTACAAAAGAGATTCAGCTGTCAGTAAATTAAATGTTACGTGCAAAATTACCCCTTTTCTAAATGATACTGTAGATTGTGATTCTCAGATAAGGAAACAGAGTTCCTAAGTAGAATACAGTGGAATAGTAAGACAGAGTAACTCATATAAATGCTCTTGAAAAGCTCACACTGAAAATAGGCTACACTGAATAATAAGTGTTCTAACTGTAGCCAAAATTTAATTGAGATGATCTCAGATGCATGTGAAGTAGAAAAAAAAAGAGTTGCCTTTACACTATTAAATGAAAAGCTCTATAATGAATCTACAAAGGTCATGAAGGAAGTCCAATAAGTGGTGATCCGAGATAGTTAGGAAACTACATTAATGGCGGAAGTATACAGTAGGTTGACCAATGTAAAGAGAGCGCGTAGAAATATATCCATGACTTTAATAAATGCAAACATTATGGGTGTAAGGTGAATGCAAGAAGGAAATTTGTACTGTAAAGGAGGTTGCTAAAACATCCTTCTGAGAACAGATATATCATACAATAATGGTTTGGGGTTGACTGCTGAGCCATGTTCTGGTATCTGGCTATTTAAACCCATCAATTTTGTACACAATGTCTTGTTCTAAGAAAAGACAGAAGAGATCACAAAGGATATAATGCTTTATCAATATAGTTGCAACATGGGATACAAAACAGCCCATGCTTTTGGAATTATTAGTTCCAGTCAAATTATGACCAACCAGGTCAGAGTGGCAAAAAAAATAAAATAAAATAAAATAAAATAAAAACACTGGAGGTTCTCCAGCCTCTGAAAGAAAAAAAATGCTTCTTGTGCCTAAAGAGAAATGTCACTTGGATTAGAGTTGAGAAAAGGAGGAGAAACTTTGTTCTACCACTGCCATTCTAGACCACTGCCACAATTAGGAGAATTACGATATTTTAGTAGTCTATACAACTGTCACTATAGACAGGATCTAATATCTGCAGAGCATTTTAAGACAAGTTGGCTTTTGACTTTTTGAATGAGAACTGAGTTGGAAAAAGATAAGCTGTGAGACCAGAACACATCGGACTGTAGGTATGGATTAGGGAAAAGCAGCTGTTATTCCATATTCCCTTCCCCAGTTAGACATGTTTCTCCCTAAAAGCATTTCTTAGGTTCTGCTGCAGCGCTGTCTAATTGCATTTCTATATAACAGGCTCTATTTCTTCTTGTTTCAGTTGTACTGCAGAGCTCTGACATCCCTATCCCAATTTTTCATGCACTATCTTACGTAATTTCAGAAGAATTTCATCAGTGACATGAATGTCTTCCCAGAACACGTCAGTCTCACAGATCCTTGCCCATAAGGATGGCCAAAGCAGTATTTCAAGCACCAAATGGAAAAAATTCTCAGGTTACTGGAGGGAAAAAAACCAAAAGAAAGCCAACACAAACATTAAAGCAGGAAACAAAAAGGGGTAGGAAAAGAAAATAAGGAGGAGAGAGTGTGTGAGACTGTTATGAAATATTGATGTTAACAGTTAAATATTTTACAGCCTTATCTGTCTGAACAGTAGCCCATAGAAGTAGACCAGTACCCCTTGATATTCTGGCAGGAATGGACAAGACTATGTGCCTTGGTCTCCCTTCTGTCCCAAGAGTTTTTAGTAGATGTAATGCTAACGAAACAGTAGTTAGTTACTCCCCTCCAGTCATTGTACATTTCCAAACTAAAAAGCAAAGCTGAGTGAAAGCATCATGCAGTCTTTGAGGCAGGTTTAGGCAGTTTATACAAGGATAAATATACCAGATTTGTTAATACACACTGCCCTTTTACAGTACCTCATCTCAGTGAACTTGGTGTGGTTTATGAAGATTCATTACCACAAATGTCATCATCTCAGCAAATCAAATAAGAGGTAGATAATGACTATGTCCGTTACACGGGTGGCAAACAAAAAATTTAATAACTTGGTGAAGACTTTACAGTGAGTTAGAGATCAAGGAACAGAACTTGGCAGACTGACTTTCTTCCCTTCGGCATCAGGGAACCAGTAAACAGAGATTAAGAACTGCACACCATTCAAATTAAAAACACCATACAGGACCTATTACATTCCTGGTGTCCTGCTGATATTCCACTTTTATGGGTAATGGGGAAGCTTTCAAAACTAGAAAATTCCCGAATTAGTTTTTAATTTCATGGTAATGCCCGCTGCCAAGAGCGCAACTGTGGCAATACATGTAAACATGTAAAATTAGGCTTTCTAATGTCTTGTTGGGAATACATTTGAATCTGTTTTAAAATGCCCCATTTTCACTGGGCTATTCACTTAGAAGGCTGCTTTGGAAAATCCTTCTACATATTATTTTACATTTTAGGATTTCTTGCAGCATGTGGATAAATACGGCAAAATCGCTTATAGTGAGATGCTCAGAGAACTAAGCGTGACAAGCCAGCTCTAAGACAAAGATGGGAAACTCTTTTTGGTGACAGACAGAAGGATCAGGAATAAAGTAACTAGCCCAGAAAATGTCTGGTTGCTAAGGAAGCCTTTCAATTCCTATATTCCTGTCTTAGAATTTGTCTTAATTTTAGTTGCTGAATAATTTTAACTTATTTAACAATAAATTCTAATTCATAGAAAACGTGCAAACTCCCCCCCCCCAACAGTTTAAGAAATAGGAGGTGTTAATATTTAGCATACTTTGTTTTTTAAAATGCAAGGAAAAGTATTTCCCTTCTCGGTCCTGTCCCTAAATCAGGAACAAAAATAAGGTGAGAAAAGTAGCAGATTTAGTACTTCTAATTAAAGAAATGCCCACTCGGTCTTGTTTGTGGAGAGCAAGACATCAAAACTCTGAATTTAGAACATTTAAAAACATAAAATAGGCTGGCGACAGTTAAGGTGTTTAAATACTTGCAGAGATAAACCCCATTTGGAATTGACGATCCTATGTAAGGAGTTCCTGTTCTTTGGATGTGTTATGTGATCTTTCACTAGGAGATGACCTTACAAACCTGGACAAAATAACCCAGAGGCCAGGGACTGAGCAGCCTTTAACATGTCCTTCATCCCACTCATGACCAGATGTGATGTCCTCCTCTCATTGAGACTGAGGCATATTGGCAAGGGCTGATACTGTCAAGCTGTCAAGCCAAGTAATACCCATTCAGGAGATAAACAGAGAGCTTCTGTATCCAAGGCTGGCAGCGTAGCACCAAATTCATTTTCAAATACAAGATTAAAAATAAAAAAAAGCCAACCTTCACAGACATGTTTTGACTGTAAAATTGAGGATTCCCCACTGCTTACAGACCAACACAAACTGCATTTCATCTCATTCCAAGATCTACACATGGGATAGTTAATATCTTTTGCCTCAGCTGATATATGGATGAACTCTGATCTAATTAAAGAGGATTCAGAAATAGCACAGACATAAAAGTCATTCTAGAGCTGGTTATTCCTAACTGACAAATTATCCTGCCACTTCTGCAGAGTGAGCAACATATCTATTTCCTGTAATTCTGCAGCTTTAAATAAAGGGTCCAGAAATCATCTTGCTCAGGGGCAAGATCAATAATTCTGCACTGGAAAAGACAATAATAAATAAAAGAAAAACTTCTACTATGTATCACTTTCTACTCTAATTAAGACCAATTGGCCACCATCATTCACAACCATGTTGTAGGTGTGGGGAGTAACAAAACAGCTTTGCTGGGTCTTCATTTCTGGGCAAGAGTGGTCTTGAGTTTGGTGAAAGCCCCTAACTCTACACTATACACTTATTGTAGCACTCTCTGGGCTGCCTCTAAGTCTATCCACTTAGTAATTCTCAGTGATAAGCTCTAGGTGCCAGTTTTTCTTTAGAATTTAAGCAAGGTTCCATTACCTGCTGTCCTTAATCCCATGGCAAGTATGAGGGAGACAAGATAGATCACCTCTGCCTGCCCTGAGGACAGATGGGATTTCTGTGCACTTTGAAGTCAGCTCTCCTGAGTTTTCTGCAGTCCAAGTGTTTGTACATATTGCTAGAAGCTCTTTATCACCATAAAAAACCATGTATAGAGGAAGCATCTGCAACAGATTCAATAACACACACAGGGAATCTCTTGCTGTGTAAATTAGAACTACCTATTGATATCTGTTTTTCTGCTAGTTCTATTTCAAAGCCTCACAATGAGTGGAGGTCCACCCCAGTTTAGTGGCAGTGCATCTGGAGAAGCTGAAGGTCTTGCTGCTGTCACATCACACTGTACCATTTCAAACTTTAGGATGAGGTCAGGAAGCTTTATTTTGTACAAGTTTGGAAATTGCCCCTGTAGAGTTGTCTTCTCCAGAGTTACTAAGGTGGCACTCCAATGTCTTGCACCCTCCATAGTCCTTTCCTCCTATTCCAAATGAACATGGACAGAGGAAAAACATTACAGACATTCTCTCCCACTTTACTGCCACTGGGACCAACCTACAGGCCAAGGCACTATCTTAAAGAATACTATAGACCCATACTCTGGCCCTGAACTGACAAAGAGTTGCTTGGCTCAGGCCAGCTGTACACAACTAGGTTCTCCAGTGCTCCAAATTCAGGTTGCATCATCCAACTGCTGATGGGGAACGTCCCCTGGAGTGTTTTAGCTCTGGTACAATGTCCACACTTGATCTGGGAAAGCACTAGTCAGTGTGGGATAACAATACCAAACTGTTAATGCTAACTCGCCAACAGTTTAAGTGTGTGGATGGTGACAAGGCAATACCCTAGGCCTAGGCTCTCTGGTGCCTATGTAGTGACATAAGCGTAGGCTCAGATATGAAAGCATGGATCGTTCTAATCTGACCTAAGTGGGCACAGTCTGCTGGCTGGGAAGTACAAGACTTGTATCATTCAAGGATCAGTCATAAAAATGCTTTCTGTGTTATTGGGTTGTTGTATTTCCTCTCTTTCTTCAAATGTTATTAACTCCATGTGTCATACCTAGGCTCAAAAGCACAGAAACAAACTCATTTGATAGGTCTGGTGAAAGAAAAGAGAATAATTTCAAATTTTCAACTGGGTAGATTCTTTTTAGCCCCATAGTGAGAGCCAGGGACTGTTTGACTGTTTGACTTTGTGTGGTGCGAAATTCACCACACCGTTATTGTATTAATGGTGAAGAAATGGCAATTATACCATTAATCCAATGGTCCCAAAGTAAAGGGCAAATAATTAGTAATGTGCCTTGGGGATGCTTCCAGCAAAGACCACAAAGAGAAGGACAAATCAATGAAAATTGCTTCTGGCTGTTAACTCACAGCTGCTGAGCTTCATCCTCCACCCCTACTGTGCAGGCAAGAGCCAAAGCAATAAAAGGCTAGGGATGGGACCTGAAAAATAGCCAAAAGCAAGGGTTATCTGGGAAGTTCTGTGTTCTCCTCAGCCTAAGGAATGTTTTCTTTTCTTGTATGATATTCTTGAAATAAAACCTCCTTTCTAGCTATGACAAGACAGCTGGCTCTATGGTCATTAGGTCAAGTCCTTTAATAGCATCCACAAAATTTAATGGTTGTTTAGCTAAGACCTAACAGTGAGAACATATTGTCTAGAGAGGGTGCTATTTCCCTACCCTTCCCTATGTGTGAAACAAGCTACATTTGTTTAGTTATCTTTCCATCTGCCTACTTCTTTGGCTTCTAACTGCAGCTTACAACCTTAGCATGTTTTTATGCCTTTGCTTTAAACTTCTCACACATCAAGCACTGTTAAATAGTTGGGCAGGATAGTGCTTTTTAAGCTTGGTGACAAAGGTGTAACATCCCATACCGGCAAAATGAAATCACGTAAATTCTCGAAATGAGATTTTTAGAAAAAAGAAGAATAAAAAACTGGAGTAATTTATCAGGAGATGGGGATTTGCATGGAATGTTTAAAGTCAGATTCAATAGTTTTCTAAAAATCTGGATTACTTCCTATTTCTGTAAAAGTTCTACGGATTACATATCATGAAGAATGGTCTAGAAAAAAATAACACATTCCCTTCTGGCCTTAGAATCTACATATTTATATGGACTCCTGATCAGCTAAAATTGGACCTTTATTTTTAAACTCCATGGAAAAATAACATTCACAACAAAATACAACACAAAATTCACAACAAATAATGTGCTCACCTATTGTCTCAGTCTTGCCTAAGAAATAACAACCCAGTCACCAGTATAATTTTTATTGTTACTATCATTGAATCTCATGAATGAGGCCTTAGAATTTTTGGAACCTTAAAGTCCAGCAGTACTAGTAAATGAAAATACAGATTTACTTTGTGGATTTTGATGGGCTTTTTTCATTTGTTTTTTGAGATCCAGATTTTCAAACATTTCTTTACAAGGTTAGAAACATACTTTCAGAAAATGAAGACCAAAATTCTTACTGCAATTACAGGGTATCAGAAATTGTGAATTTATGATAACAAAAAATACTACAAATCTCTGATATTGATTGTGATAGGCCACGGAAATTTTTTAGATTCTTCCCTTACTAATGCTGTATAGACTTCATAAGGTGATTTCAGTTCCACTTATTGCATTGACTTTTCCTTTAAATTTAACCAAGCTTACTTAAAACATGCTGGCAGAAAGATAACTTTAAAATATTTTCAGTTCAGTACTCTCAACCAGTTGGTCTTTTAGTACGGAACTTGTCGTCTTTATTTCAGTTAACCCACTTCAGTTCAAATAACACAATAAAAACTGTTGACGGTAAATGTTGAGTTATATTTGTGTAGTAAAATAAGTATTGAGCAAGGTTTTTCATATTTTCAGGAGTGGTTATTTTGGTATTCTAGAATGTGTATAGGAAGGCAGTAAGATGTTTGCCTTAGTCAAATAAGGCAAATATCTTCACAAGAAATATATTTCTCACACTATGTGAGAAAAGTGTTTTAATGCTATACTCCTGCAGCAAAAGTTAAGTATGGTGATGAGAAATTGAGAAGCTGATAAAAGGAGAATCATCACATGTTTTAAGTATTTCCCTACTATAGAGATTACAGGCCTCAAGTGCTAAAGAAAAACGGTTACAGTTTTAGGCTGTCAAATTTCTCTCTTATCTGAAAGATATTTGGTGAATATACTTTGAAATCTCCCGCAAGCTGGAGTTGGTGCACCCTCTAAGAAACCCGTTCTCACAGATAAGAAGCCAAGTGCCCATCAGAGGTGATTAATGAGAAATGTAAAGTCTTCTCTAGTGATGCAGGGGGCAGATGGAGGACAGTGCAGCAAAAGCATATGGAAAAATAGTCATGGCATCTCTATGCATAGCATGCTGCACACGCTAGTGGCACAGACAGCATTGTTGCCATGCCGGTCATTGTGAAGAGCCTCCACAAAGTCGTTACTGCCACCACCATGCTATGACAGTCATCAGTCCAGCTCTCCCAGTCTAGTACCAGTGCGACCAGCACACCTTGAATTTGAAATCTCCTTCACAGCTTCCTTGTTTCTCAGCTTATATCCTTTGTGAAACCGCATCCTTGTGCAATCTATTCTGCCATGTGCACGAACAGCATTGCTATTGTAACTGTAATCAAAAGTAATTATTATTCCTGCAAACCATTAGCAGCAACAGCCACGACCCTACTGGCATGTTACTGTTGCTATTAATACCACTTACCTTCACATCCAACAACACTTACAGACTTTAGAGCTGCATTGTTCATTCCATAGAGCTTTTGCCTTCTGTGATCTATAACTTTCAACTGTAATTCTTTTTGCTGCATTTGCACTGGACTACGGTCTAACCACATGAGACAGAGTTATCCATGGTTTAATTTACTGAGTTCTGATGTGCTGCACAGTTTGTTTTCAATATCTAGGCTAGCTCATTAAAGACCGAATTGGATATCTCTGTATTACAGCGCAGTGTGCAGTTTAAAAAATTAAAAATCAAACACTGCAATATGGCATAAACACATACCTGCTGAATTTCCTGCAGCACTACTAAAAATTATAGTGTTAAGTATATGAAACAGCCACTAAAAAAATCATAACTGTGAAGTTTTATGTCTATGCTGGGAGGTTAAAAATTAACTCATTGCTATCAGTGTCAAGGTGTTATGTTCTCTGACTCTAAAAATTACATTCCACAGGCATATATAAGATCGACCAAGGAGTATATACATTTGAGAGGATGGCTCTCAAATGGCATTGAAAAAGGTGAAGTCTAAAAGAAAGTCAACATTTTCCTTAAAAAATGTTAAACTTGCAGCTAGCTAGCAAGTTCTATACTTTTTTGGTATCCAAGCTGATAATGAAGCTTCATTTTCAGAAGGCTGGTGTGAAAAACAGTAAAAACAATCTCCCAGAAATTCAGACAAGTCAATCCCCATTCACTTTAGACAACTTAGATTATTATTTTCTAGGTTTGTGTTATTTACTATGTTCTCCAAAATTATAGTCTGAGAGATTATCAAATATCTTTGAAAAATTATTTGGGGTTTTTTTCCTTCCGGAAAATTTATCTTTAACTAGCTGACCTTTTTTTTTTTTAAAAAAAAAAAAAAAAAGTCAACAATCAAATTAAAAAAATGAAACTAAGAAGTTTTGCCAGAAAAATATGGGGAGCTTAATTTCCCTTGGGGTATGAGGTGGAAATAACAAAACCCCAAATCAACAACAACTCTTTCAAGCTAAATAATATTTTTATGAAAAGATGTGCTTTAGGTATGGAGTCTTTTTCACCTTATGTTGAAATTTTACAGTAATTAATAATGTGTTTGCATAGTTTGTACAGTCCTCCACTTCTCTTTTCTTAATTCCTGCTCTATTGTCCTGTTATGAAATATATCAGGCAACTCCTAAAATAATTTATTTAGCAGCAACACCAGGTCCCAACTGTCTGCAAGGTTACGAATGCGTTGAAAGAAACACCTCTCCATCATACATCTCCTGCATGCATACATCAGCTCCAAACCCATATTTCTCCTTACACTGTTCTCCTACCACACATCCTTTTGTTCTTGGCATCTAACTCCTTATTCCCTTTCAATTCCATATGCTTATGTGTCCAAAGTATAAGTATACTAACTTCTGCTGGACAGAACTATAATTACTTACTGGTTTAGTATAGACCTTGAACCACTAATACTACAATGGATTTCTTCCTAATACTGTTAAAATTAGGAAATGAAGTTCTTCTGCAAGCTAAAATCACTTTGACAATTTCAAATGTGCATCTCTTTTCATGCTAAAAATACATCTTTGTATCAGGAAGCTACTCCTATAATGCCTGCTCACACAGGCATTACGGCACACACCTTCCACAGAAAGTCTTTTACGACATCTGCCATTGTGTTGGGTCAGACTTTGTGCATGCAAGGGCAAAACCAGTCAGGAAATGCTGCAGAAGTGTCTTACTGACTCCTGAGGAAAAAAAAAGAACAAACCCACGTACAAATTTTTTCAGTGTATTTTTCCTGCCCTGCCACTCAAACTTCAAAAGAGTACACAACCCTTTGCTGTCCAAGCTCTCCAATCCCAAGTGGAAAGTTTCTGCCAATTGCTTCTTTCAAACTAGATTGCATGATGTGGTTGTCTTCTCATCACTTTGACTAACCTGGCAATTCTGTGCTCATTCTAATACTTTATTTAAAGCTTGAGGAATCACTTTGTGGGCCTTCCCTTTTTCTTGATTAAACAAAACAGGTTTAATGTTAAAGGTGTAAAATCTAGACATGATCAAGTATCTCCTTCCCTAAAAGGAGCTTGATCACAAGGCTGGAGGCTCCAGTGCATTAGGAAGTAAAATAACGTCTTGCTGCTTGGTGCATTTTGATAGCATATTTGTATCATGTAATGGATGTTTCCTAGCATGTAGTTCATGCATAGTAAAGATGGGACAAATTGACTATACAGCTCTAAGTAAAGTGAGTATTATCTGTGATCTAGAACCAAGCCTCATATAGTGACAGTACAAGAATTTCTCAAAGCTTACTCTTCTGCAAATGATGAAAGTCCCAGCCATTGTCATTGTGAAATTTCTTCCAAGTCCAAAGAAGGAAAAATCTGCACTGTGCACATCTTGACAATGCAAGTTACACAGATTGCCAGACTATTTTCCTTTACCTTCCTACTTCATGACTTTTTTTAAATGAGGTAAAACCAAGAATAAATGCTGCTATTTTTTTAATTCCATGGTCTAAGCATTTATCATAATAATTTTGGATTCAAACCCATACCCCAAGTTAAAGCAGACAACTGTTAATTACCTAATATGATATCTATTCCCAGCATTGACATTGATTTCTATAGGATCCTGAGCAGGTCACTTCACTTTGCATCTTTTGCCTCATTTCTAAACATAATTAAAAAGATAAATTAAAAACTAGTATTGACCTCAATATCAGCTGTATTGTCCTTAATCTACTGACCTGTCAGTAGAGAACTGTTCTTGTTTCCAGGACTCTCAGAGGAGGAAAATCTGACAGGATTTGTCTTAAGCTGCTAAATCCCCCACTGCCTTTGGAAGGAAGGAATCAAATTCCTGTTCTGAAAGCGGCTTGTCTGATCCCAAAGTACCATTTTATTCCTGCTTTTAATTGTCTAATTACACTTTTTGAAGGACTCTAACAGATTGTTTTTGTACTGGAGTAGCATTTCCATGGAGTAGCATTTCATCTGTTACACTGTGAGTGATAAGCTTTCCAATTCTTTATTTTTTAATTCATATAACATTCCTATTTTCATGCTCCCTCCTCTAACTTCCACATTGCCATCAGGGCCAGAATTGCTCTAATAATTTACACTGACATTACAGATACCATTAAGTCTACATACTTCAATGAAATTGCCTCTTTGCTGTCTCCTTTATGGCTTATAAAGATTCCTCATGGCTCACAAAAT
Source organism: Chionis minor (assembly GCA_013398295.1). Lineage (NCBI taxonomy): Eukaryota > Metazoa > Chordata > Aves > Charadriiformes > Chionidae > Chionis > Chionis minor. The sequence continues at coordinate 95,103 of VZSF01002550.1, read as the reverse complement.
CCTATTTTGTTGTGGAATCTGTTGCGTTGTCCTCCACAAACCGTATCCAAGGCTAAAGTGATTTTTTCCATGAATCTTCATGCTTATATCCAATAAGTGTTACACAGAACAATGAATGCTTTTTATTTCCTAAATTTTGGCCTCTTGTGCAATTCATTCCTAGATGTCACTGTAATTCTGTGCTGATTCTCAGTAGTGAGCATAAATACAAGTAAACAGTAGTTGTGCAATGTGACCATATGGAAATATTCATGAACAACTGATTCTGCAAGAACGAGCATTCATAGCCATCTGTATGAATTCTTTGATGTACAGAAGCACTCTGCATGGAAAACGAAAGGAAAGTGCAGCTTCTTCAGCGTTCACCAAGACCATGTGTTTTTTCTTCATTCTTTACCCCCTACTGCAGGATCAGGATGACCTTGTAAAGTATTCACCCAAAATGAAAAACAATCAGTCTGGATAGTTCTGCTCTCCTTAGCCACTAGTGCAAAGCAGATGAGAATGAAGGAACAGTAGATGCCCTTTCCCAAGTGCAACACAAAGTGACTGGATATTGTACCAATGTAAGGTCTCTCCTACTCTGCTACTAAATAAGATAGAGGTCACTTCAGAAATACTAGGCAGAGGAGACTTAGAACTTTAATTTCCAGAGAAATGGAGTCAGGTCTGCCCTGTACATGTCAGAAACTTGAAACTATAATACTAACATGAATTTGGGAGTGTGATGTAACCGACAGGGAAGGAGAAATTGATGCATTAAGAAATTAATGCAGATCACTGTCACGGATTTTGGTAAGGGGAATATTTTATTCACTGCTTAAGATACTTAAGTGCTTTACACTTTTATCAATGCTAGGTACAGTAAATAATCATTTTACTCCCACTTTGTAAAGAAGTGTGTTTTACTTGGGGATTTGGGGTTTTTTTGGGTTTTATTCTTTGTTTTGTTGTTTTGGGGTTTTTAATATTAGAGAAATAACTTTAAAAATTCCCTTCTTAAATCACCTAATAGGCCGATCACAACCTCATTTTCCATTTGCAGTACCAAAAAGACCTGGAAATGTTGACTGTTCAGATCAGCTTGTATACTTATTTTCTAACAAGACTCATATTTGGAGACATGCTCACAACAGGTTCCAGTCCTTACTTAAAGTTCAATCATGAAATGCTGTAGAGCGTCATAAAGGAAATATTTTTTTCTCTTAAATTAGAAAGTTTAAATTTAAACAGTTATTAAAAACCTATTTACACAGTCTCCTGTTCTCAAAATGAAATAGAGAACACTGTTATCTGAAAACCAGAGAGTGGAAGGATAAATTAGATTTCTGAGAGGGGTTCCATTTTAATAGTCCCATATGTTTTTAGTAACATAGGTACGTATTTTTTACGTCATTTTTATCTTAACAGTTCTCCTTTAATCTATTCAGTTTTGTCACTCTAGCCCCAGCTTTTTTCCTCCCATTCTGAGGTTTCATAATGCTTTTCAGCCATTATCTTTTCACCTAAATAATCCCTCATTTTCCGATTCTCAGAAGCAGTGTCTCAGCTGAAAGTCTAATCCCGGCTACTGCCTATAATGGCTCCCCAGGACAAGTAATCATCTGAGCTATTTGACATCCACTTATGTTGACCTTACTGGGATGGTAGAAGGATAGCATTTTGCTCCTCCTGACTTTCTTTACTAGCTGTGTCTTCCTACACAAAATCCTAAAGACTTGTACGGTATAGGCAGCCCTAGTTTCCAGAAGCCAGATCAGAGTCTTTAAAGGAGCCTTTGGGTTCCTAAACCAAAAATATCATTGAACAGGAAAGAATTATTCACCATTGTCTTCCCACTCAGGACACATGAACTCTACCTGGATATTTTATGAATAAATATATATTACCATTCCATATGGCATGACTTCGGCCTTCTCTCAAGGAGCACCCATACAGAACAGGCTTTTATCCTTAAATGCAGAACTCTAAACTATTGGTTCAGTAACCACAATAACTAGCTTCTAACAAATTAAACTTATCCACCCCAAAATCCTTCTACAATTTTCTTCTCCACTGTCCTTTCTGGATACCTTCCAGTATGACATTTTCTCAAGTGTTTCCCCTGCAGAAACCCAAGACTATCCAGCACTCCATCTATAGCCTCTGCAGCATCTGTTTTTCATACACTTACAACCATCTCATGATTACTTGCTGCCACAGCACCAGGCCTGCAATTCATATGTACTGGACTCCAGAATAGCTCTGCTCTGTATCAAAGCGGGGGAAAAAACCATACTGTGTTTGGTTCTACCTATAACATTTCACAGCACACCTATAGTTCCCTAATGCTCCGAAATATGATGGCAAAAGTTTATTATTCATATGATTCTTTGGTGAATGTTTGTTTGCAGAAGGGCAAGGGGTTTACCTGTTCAGAAACATGGGCATTCATTGTATCTGTTACTTATTTTGATCCTCTCCGTTTCCCTGCTCATAAAGTTTCAGCTTTCTAAGAAGACCTTCTTCTTTAGAAAGGAAAGTAGCAACACTCCAGGTGACTTAAATGATATGTTGTACATCATTAGCAGCTGTAACAAGTACCCTGAAGACATTTGTCCGAAGGAGAGACTGTGCAGATTGCTGGACACACATATACAAAACCTAAAATATTTTAGTGAAATCATGAGCATCTAATGAGTAACCAGAACTGGGAGAAAATGAACACAATAATGTAAAGTATGAAATAATTCTGTCAACTCTTACTACATATTTTGAAATATATTGTAAAACAAATCTACATAAAGTTATGTACCAGCTATATATCAGAAAATCTCTGCTTAGCTGAAGAGTTGAAGGTGTTCATTAGTATTTGTTAACATTCTTTTGATACTCAAAGACACTAGTTAAAATCTGGACCTTGTTAATCTGAGTTGATTTTATAAACCAAATAAGAACCAAATCCTGGAAAGCTTTTTCAGGAGGCAGACGTGACACTAAGACTCAAGAGATGCTCATTATCTCCTGGGACCAGACATCAATCAGTTGTAGAGAAGCAGAAATACCAACAGTAAAAAGAAAGAGAAAGCAAAGTAATGAAGAAAGGGAAATGCTGGGAAAAGTAAAGAGAAATGGCAACTGAGAAAAACATGTTCAAGAAAGAGCAGTAAATTCAAGACACAGTAAAAGAGTGACTCCCAATAAACTGAAGAGAAAGCGCTAGTTGTGGGTAAACAAATCAATTAGCGATAGAATCCTAGAATCATAGAATAGCTTGGGCTGGAAGGGACCTTTAAAAGTCATGTAGTCCAACCTCCCCTTCCCAGAGCCCCATCCAACCTGACCTTGAATGTTTTCATGGGATGGGGGCATCCAGCACCTCTCTAGGCAACCTGTCCCTGTGTTTCACTGCCCTCATTGTAAAAAATGTTTTCCTTCTATCTAGTCTAAATCTACCCTCTTTTAGTTTAAAAACATTAACCCTTCTCATATTGCTACAAGCCCTGCTAAAAAGTTTGTCTCTGTCTTTCCTGTAGGCTCTCTTTAGGTACTGAAAGGCCGCAATAAGGCCTCCCCAAAGCCTGCTCTTCTCCAGGCTGGAAAAGTCCAAGTCCCTCGGCCTTTCCTGCTAGGAGAAGTGTTACACCCCTCTGATCATTTTTGTGGCCCTCCTCTAGACCCCCTCCAACAGGTCCATGTCTTACTTGTACTGAGGGGTCCAGAGCTGGACACAGGACTCCAGGATGGGGTCTTGTGAGTTTGGAGTAGATGGGCAGAATCACCTCCATCAACCTGCTGGCCACGCTGCTTTCGATGCAGCCCAACTTACAGTTGGTTTCTGGGCTGCAAGTGCCCATTGCTGGCTCATGTCCAGCTTTTCATCCACCAGTACCCTGAAGTCCTTCTCAGCAGGGCTGCGCTCAATCCCTTCATCCCCCAGCCTATATTGATACAGGGGGTTGCCCTGACCCAGCTGCAGGACCCTGCACTTGGCCTTGTTGGACTTCATAATGTTCACATGGGGCCACCTCTCAAGCCTGTCCAGGTCCTTCTGGATGGCATCCCATCCCTCAGGCATGTCAACTGCACCACTCACCTTGGCATTGTCTACAAAATTGCTGAGGGTGCACTTGATCCCATCATCTATGTCATTGATAAAGATATTGAACAGTACTGGTCCCAGAATGGAACCCCAAGGGACACCATTTGTCAGCAATCTCCATCTGGACATTGAGCCATTGACCACTACCCTCTGGATGTGACCATCCAACCAATTCCTCATCCACTGACAAGTCCACCCATCAAATCCATATTTATCCAATTTAGAGAGAAGGATGTTGCAGAGGACCATGTCAAAGGCCTTACATAAATCCAGGTAAATGACATCCGTAATCACCCCATCATAGTAGGCCACTGGGTTAGTCAGGCAGGATTTGTCCGTGGTGAAGCTATGCTGGCTTTCTCAAATCACCTTCCTGTCCTCCATGTGCCTTAGCATAGCTTCTAGGAGGAACTGTTCCATGATCTTCCCAGGCACAGAGCTGAGGCTGACAGGTCAGTAGCTCCCAGGGTCCTCCTTTCTACCTTTCTCCTTTTAAAAGATGGGTCTCCCTTTTCCCAGTCACTGGGTGCTTCACCTGACAGCCATGACATTTCAAATATCATAATAATACGTCAGTTTAGGAAACATGGCAATGCGAAGGATTATCAGATCTAGAAATTGCTAAGAATGTTTTACAGTAAAATAAAATAAAGGGCTTAGGCTTGTAATGGTAGAGTACTACAGTACCTCACATTGGTGTGCCCAGACTCCAGGACAGAACCCAAAATAGTATGTTAGAGCCCTCACTCCCTGGACCATGTTTGGGAAATAGGAGGTGTGTTGCAAAGAGGAGCCAAAGCAGCCAGCAACCCAAGCAGGTAGCTGCTGAAGATGAGGACTAAACTCCTTAGAGGTTTCTTCTATCCATTCAGTTACAACTGCATTACCCTGAATAAGTGACACCTAGGCCCAGAGAAAGACAGTGTGTGTGCTAGAAGAAAGAACATGTTTATAGTTCTCATTGCTGAGACACCAACTTTAGAAGAGAGATCAATATCCAACCTGTTTCCAGAAGTTCATTTACTTCAAACCATACATACAGGAGCTAAAAAAACAACCCAAAACAAAACCCTTGCTATTGCCTGCCATTTAATTTATAGACAAAACTCTAAATTTGCTAGTCTCTCAAATGAGATAAATTCCATTTGGAGTTATTTTGGTAATGGAGAGTTTAAGTGCCTCCAGAGTGAGGTGACAACTGGGCAAGTGTAAGGGTAGATGCACACGTTATGCTGTAAGTGCCTATAATACCATGTACTCAGTCCTGCCAGTAGTGAGTTAGTCAGGCAGTTAGACTGTGCCTGTGAAATGCTCAATAGCTCAAGAGCCATGACTGGAGGATGCTGAGACTGCTGTAACTTGATGATGCTGTCAGAAGTCAGAAGAGGTTTGGATGGGAGCGAAGGATCACCAGAGCAGAGCGGTGGAGCTCCTCTATACCTACTGTCTAACATTCAAGTCACCTTTGCTCCATTAAAAATAGCAGGATTAATTCCCTTTTCCCTCTTTTGATTTATTCCATTCAGTAAATGGATGGGCTATACTCTATTCTCAGTGAACCTAGTGTCAGCTTTGACATGTTATATATTTTATGAGATGTTATCTGCCTCTAATGGGCACAATGAATTTGATTCTGGCTTGATTTGACTTACCCAGGTGATTTATGTGGTGATGATGCAACATCTGAATGATGGATCTGACAGGAAATCTGTCCCACTGGGGAAAACACGGTCCGAATGATAGACACAGGTGAAAATCTGGATTATGACCAGATGTATTGCCAGGCAGTGAAACACTCAGAACTCTCCGATCCATTAATACCCTTTAGCTCAACATCAGTACGCTTACAGTAAAGCACTGAGCAGAATGGATATTTTCCACAATCTTAGGTTTAACAAAACTGTGAATCAACAGCAATATAGGAGTTAATTCCTAAAAAAGGGATGCACCCCAATGCTCAGGATGATCTGAGCCTACCAAATAAGGCTTGAAGACTCATGTAAATAATCCTCTCAAGTACTTTCACTCTCACAGTCTACTCAAGGTTACCATTAAAGCATTTTCAGCTTTTTCAGCCATCCATGGTTTGATGTTATCAAGAATTAATGGGAAGCATTTGGGCGTACTATGTGACTTTCTCTTTCAGACAAAGAGAAAACAATTTTATTAACAACATCTTTACTGCTTCCTTGTTATCAGAATCTTCCAAACCTGAAATGCAAAATTGAGGGTTTTAATTATGGAGTTCTATGCATAAGGGACAGGTTTCAAAGGTCTTTGTTTTAAGAGGATTTTTAGAGAGTCGCTTGTCTTTTTAAACAGAGTTGTCTTTTTGTTTAATACTCTTTTCTGGTCTGCTTTCTTTTAAGGTTTGCTGAACTATTTGAATCCAGTTAGCTCTGTAAACACCCATTATGTTCAGAAAATTAAGCAGCTTGCAACTAGATCTTAGATTTCAAAATCCATTCAATGGGAAAAGGCTGCAAACTATAAAGAACAGAGAAGTCATACATGATCCGTTTTTCTCTTGCTGGCCATCACATCTGTAGCAACTGCAGCAGCAGCACTCTACTTTTCTTTCTCTCCATCTTTACATGACAATGTGGAATTTTTTTATGTCAGAAATTGTAGTCAGGATACTTGTCACTGGTAATTTGTGAGAAATACTCTGTCCTAGGATAGAAACTAATGTGGGATTTGCTGAGAATGGAAAGACATATTTTCCAATTTCACTTCATACCTTTTATTTCTGAAGGTACACCAGTGACCAAGAGTTGCTGAATACTATCCCATGTCAAGGAATAATTCAGGTCGGAAGAAATCTCTGGAGGCAATCTAGTACAAAATTCTGCTCTAAGCAGGGTCAGCAATATTTAAAATTCTCCAAGAAAAGAGAATGCAGTCTTTTGGGGCAGAAACTGCTATTCTGACAGAAAAGATCTCTTCCACTGTAGAAAACACCCTAAGCTTAGTGGTAAAATTAAACAGATATTTGAAAATCCCTTTGTGCTTTTCCCATTACCTTCTCTCCATTACTCTTTCTTCTCAGCCTTCCACTTTCAACAAGGCCAACCTGAGGGAAGTGTTCTGGGGAAACAAGTATTAGTACATATGGCCTGGTGCACAGATTTCTGCAGACAAAAGGCCTAATTGTTTATACATTTTTAAGCTGAAATCAATAAGCTTAAGAAAAGTGAAGTCCTCATCCCTCCGCATGCTTCAGCTGACTGGACTGACAGTTCAGGTTCACTAATTTATCTACTTTAACTTAGCTAAATAACTAATAGTTTCGTTGTCACAAGGCAAAATGTGAAAATACAAACATTAAGCAAAAACGTAGAATCATAGAAATGGTTTGGGTTGTAAGGTACCTTTAAAGATCATCTAGTTCAACTCCCCTGCCATGGGTAGGGGCATGTTTCACTAGACCAGGTTGCTCAAAGCCTGATCCAACCTGGCTTTGAACATTTCAAGGAATGGGGCCTCCACATTCTCTGTGCAACCTGTTCCAGTGTGTCACCACCTTCATTGTAAAAAATTTCTTCCTTATGTCCAATCTAAATCTACACTCTCTCNTGACAGAAAAGATCTCTTCCACTGTAGAAAACACCCTAAGCTTAGTGGTAAAATTAAACAGATATTTGAAAATCCCTTTGTGCTTTTCCCATTACCTTCTCTCCATTACTCTTTCTTCTCAGCCTTCCACTTTCAACAAGGCCAACCTGAGGGAAGTGTTCTGGGGAAACAAGTATTAGTACATATGGCCTGGTGCACAGATTTCTGCAGACAAAAGGCCTAATTGTTTATACATTTTTAAGCTGAAATCAATAAGCTTAAGAAAAGTGAAGTCCTCATCCCTCCGCATGCTTCAGCTGACTGGACTGACAGTTCAGGTTCACTAATTTATCTACTTTAACTTAGCTAAATAACTAATAGTTTCGTTGTCACAAGGCAAAATGTGAAAATACAAACATTAAGCAAAAACGTAGAATCATAGAAATGGTTTGGGTTGTAAGGTACCTTTAAAGATCATCTAGTTCAACTCCCCTGCCATGGGTAGGGGCATGTTTCACTAGACCAGGTTGCTCAAAGCCTGATCCAACCTGGCTTTGAACATTTCAAGGAATGGGGCCTCCACATTCTCTGTGCAACCTGTTCCAGTGTGTCACCACCTTCATTGTAAAAAATTTCTTCCTTATGTCCAATCTAAATCTACACTCTCTCAGTTTAAAACTGCTGCCTCTTGTCCTGTCACTAAAAGCCTTGGCAAAATGTCTCTGTCTTTCTTATAAATCCCCTTTATATATTGAAAGACTGCAATAAAGTCTCCTTGGAACCTTCTTTCCAGGCTGAACACAATTATTTAGGGCAATTTTTAAAGAGACACCTGTAAACAGTAGGATCAAAACAGAATAGAACATTCAAGCTAAGTTTCAAGAATACAGATTTCAAATGACCTAGGTAATGCTGCATCAAAACTTCACAGAACAAGTTCTGTCCATGGATAAGCTTAAAATAAGACTGGATAAAATTACTTTCTAAAGACATTAAAAAGAATGTAAACACTATAGCAAGAAGATGGGTTAGTTTAACGTGTTGCTGTTCTCTCCTGTCCTCTCAGTACCCTTCAACACTGTCCAAATTGTGTAAATTAACAAAGAATACATTGTTTAAGGAAAAGGAAACTGTTCTAAACCAGCTACTCAAGAAATGGACTAGCATTAAAAAAAGTTTGTGTATTATTCAAAAAGAACATGAAAATCCAAGTTTTAAAATAAATCCTTAAACAAAGTGATGATCCAAAGCACAGTAGGAATATTATTTCATACTATACAGAGCAGAAAAAACAGTCTAGAATGTAAAATACAGGTCTGAGTTCAATGAACTACCATGGTCAATATTGTCCCTGCTTCTTTAACTGGATTTTAACAAGTGACAGGCACTTCTTGCCTCAGTTTTCCGCACCCATCAGAAAACTCTGTACATCCAAGAGAGTGAATTAAGACAGAGACGGTTATAGTGTATGGGTTCTATACTACTGATATGAAATCACTGCCTTTCATTGAAATAGGTTTCAGCAGCAGACAAACAGCATAGAGACCAGTTTTGTTTAAAAAATGTAATGTCAAGAAATAAATCTTCTGAAAAAAGGGTAAGCTTTGAAAGTTTTGACTTGGAATGTATAGTCTTTTAATTTCAGCAACAAGCATGGATAGACAGAGGGGTTGGCTGCTGCTAGTTCATTATGTTTTCATATGACAGGAGAGGCGAAGAAAATAATCTACAGTACAACAGCATCCACACGAACACTCTACTAGGTAGAGATAACGAGCTCCCAAACTCCCAGCTTATTTGGAGAACTGGCCCTAGAGAAAAGCATTGTTTCTACTGGACTGGCCAATAAGGGATTGACAGAAGAGTGCTGAAAGTCAATGAAAACTCAACTGAGTGAGTGGGGAACCCTACGTCTTCATTAAGATTTTTGAAAAAAATTAGTATGAAAAATCAGACTGCCTGATCTTCATACACCTAAATAACTAGAAGGTATTTCAAAAATACTGTGAAACCAGAGATTTCCCACTGGGGAAAAAATGCTGTTCAGTTTGATGCTTAAATCCTGAGCCTAAGTTTCCCTACCTATTTTTCAAAAATATCCATGGGTGACTGAGGAATACGGAAAGTTACTTTGCTAATCAAAGAAGAGCATAGGTACATTTAGTGAAATTGAAATGCATTTCATTTAGTGAAATTGAAATGAAGTGCCAAATAAAATGAACTTAATAAAATATTTTATTTTTTTCATACAGCATAGTTAAGCTATAGAACTCACTGACACAAGAAATCACTGATGCCAAAAGCTTAGGAGTCTGTAAAACTTCACATTTATATGAAAAATTAAGACGTTCATGGTTATATCAGGTAGTAAGAAAAAAAACCTAAAAGGTTTATAAGCCTTCATGCATCAGGAAACAAGCAAATCTAGAACTGTTGAGAATTAGGAGGAAGCCTTCCATGTGGGCAAGTTATTCCATAATTGCCCACTTTGGGGTTTCTTGCACTTCTCTCTGCAGCATCTGATGCTGGCTATTAGCCAAGGCAGATGGATGACAGGCCTGATTCATAATGGCAAGTCTTATTCTAAAATGTAGTGTAATCCTTTTTATTTTGTTGAGAATATAATGATATGGAAACCTGCATCAGAGATGTTTTACCTGTAAAAATAAAGGGCTACTGGTTAATCTCGGCACTCCAAGGCACTATTAGTAATGTATAAATTAGCTACCCCTTTGGTCAGGGTTAATCACCTTACTAGTATTGTCCAGTAATATCAATCTCAGAAATCTAATGTTGCTTTGTAGCCCTCCATTATGATATTGTTATTGCTAATAACAGTCTTTGTAACATCACAGGCCTTGTAAGTTTGCAAGACCTCAGGACTGTGGGCCATTAGGCTTGCTTTGTCTGAACTCTTTCTGATCTGCCTGCAGCTTTGCTTTACTTGATTCAGCTGTAACAGCAACAGGCTTGGCACTGGAGACCACACAGCTATAGACGACTCACAAATGCTTAAAGAAGTTAAAGAAATGCAGACCTGGAAATGGACAAAACTGGTGTTAGGGCTAACAAAGAGAAGAAATAGTATCTAAACCACATAAGGTGTAGCATATATACTAAATTCAGATATATTGTGGAGCTGCAGAACAATAAAGAGTGAGCAAATGTGTAAAAGTGTGTAAACAAAAATGATCCCTAGCAGATCCTGGGAAGAAGAAAACATAAACATGAACATCGTCTGCCTCCCAGTAAAGGACTCCACATACTGGTGACTCACCACAGCATTATCCATTACACACCAGAAGGAAACCACTAATGTCAGGCTTCAAAGGAGCAGAGGGAGGGTGAGCACCGCATCAGAAAAAAGGGACAGAAAATCAGAAGTGTGCATGTAACAATTTTAACTGTATTATTCTGCCTAGTCTTTTTTCCGTAATAATGAACGAACAAAGATTCTTGGGTTAGACGGTCAAGATTTCCTTCAAAAAAGTTTGTAGCTTAGTATGTACATCAATAATTAATTGTGCAATATATACACACAACATACAGTTATTGTGTATACACACACATATTTATTTATATAAAACATGTCATTGCCCATATGGGTCTCCTCTTTGCTCTCGAAAGAAGATTTTGACCATGACATAGGGTCTTTGTATCCTTTGCATGTCATTCCTGAGCAGTATTTTTAAAAGCCACCAAAAGAGAAGGAAAAAGAAAATAGCAGGGGGAGGGGAGACAGACAGGGAGCAAGGAAATGGTTACTAGCCCATCACATAATTTTCAAAGCCTCCTTAAGCTGCTATTTTCTTTCTCATAGTTTCCAGATATTAATGTTGCATGGACGGAGAGCTAATATGCATTTGTCTGAGGATGTAACATGAAACATTTACAGATTTTTACTCTTGCTGTTCTCTGGAGGCATAAAAATAAAACTCTCTTATGGCATTTCCCCAATGTTAATGAGACTTGAACTGACAAGCCATTGATGTAATTGACAACTCTTATTTTAGGTGTCTCTCTCACCTAATGGTGTTTCCTTTTACTTCAGAATTCAAAAACTGGGATTATGAGCAATGCTTTCCACCTAGTTGTATTTATAATCTCTTGCAGCTTTTCCAAGACTTTTAGTACCATACTTCTGTTTCATCTCAAAAATTTCAGTCTCCTACACTACCACTGACATTAACAAATCTTAGTAATAGTTCACTTTATTTACTCAGTCTCAAACACAGTGAAAGCCACATTTTGCTGAATGTGATGAGTCTTGAAAAGAAGGTCCCTTGCTCAAAACCAGGAATGCTTAATGGAGAAAAGGAGTGTAGGAAAGAAATAACACAGATTAGAAAAAGTTCTATAAAAAAGACAAGATTGCAGGAGTTTTTAGTTTTACAGGTTGTTTTCCCTGAAAAAAACAAAACAAACCAACCAACCAAACAAACAAAAACCACCAAAACCCCCCCAAAAAAACACCCAAGCCAGACCCTAGCAGATTTTTTCCTCATTTTCAGTGCTTCACTGTACTTCAGTCTAAGCAGAAGGTGACCGCGTGGCTTTACATGCACACTCCAGTCCTGTAACAGAGACATCAGGGAATGAGTCATACACATTCCTTCTGTTCAGCAATAAACATGTGGTTTGGACACCAGTAGGAGCTATAAAAGGATTAAGCATGCTGAAGATCATAGCTGTAAAACTCTTAGACTTTTATATTCTGCAATTTGGCCAAATTTAGGCTCCTTTTAATATGAATTTCATAGCAGATATACCCTGTTATAAAGGCTACAATTCTGCCACTTTTTACATCTTTACCCAAACCATGGATGCAGTAAAGCATCTGAAACAAAAGTGCTTTTGAATTATTTAACATTGCAAAGTAACTTACTTTTCCCAAACTTACTTCTAGAAAGCGACTAAACATTCCTGCGACAGACCCAATCTCTGAGTGCGGAGTTGCCTGCTGAGTATTGCATCTTGCCACAATACTTAATACTTTAAGTATGGTTATCAGAAATATAATAAAATTAACTGAAACTGGGTTACTAGAAATCTTAGGGTCTAAGCCTTAAATCTATATTCTGCAATCTCTACTCATTTTAGGAGTATTTCTGCACACAGGGAAAGCAATTGCACAGGCATTATACGATATAACTATGTGAATATATGACTCTCAGGTAGAGGGTTAAAAACCCCAGTATGCACACACTCATCCTTAATGTCACGAAAGAGCTTTTCAGTTGACATTTATGTAATTTTGCTGCCAAAGTTACCAGGATATATTTACATATATAGTTTTCATTTAATATCTATCATATAACTATTCCATTGTGGAGACAGATGATAAGCTAGAATTATCTAAATTGATGTGAAGCAAAACTGACACAATGCCAACCAAATTCCGAGAATGACAATTCAGTCTGTCACTGAATCACCCCTCAGGCAAAGGCCTGAGTAAGAAAGATATTGCTGTGTTCCTTGAAGGTCAATAAGCACAGATTCAGCCAGACCTCAGGATGAGGAGAAAATACAGAGTATTCTTCAGTAACCGTTGAGCTCTGGGGCTTTGCATGGAGATTGTGACTTGAACTTGAGACTTAAACCTTGATCTAATGGGTAACTTCATGTCTTAAGGCTTTGTTTGAAAATGCATCTGAAAGACTTATACTTTTTCAGGCATATTGATGAGTGCTATAGATAATTATTGAAATATCCTTTTGTAAATTTCTAAGCACCTTGCCTTAGAATGGGAACAAATGTGGAACACACCTCAAAACTGAACCCACATATCATTATCACTTTTTGCCTCATATGTGTACTAACAGGTCATCTCCTCTAGCTGAAGAGCCATTCTTATGGAGGGCAGTGTTACAAAAGAATCAGATACTTGGTGTTTGAGACTAATATTCCTGGATACCAAGGGGGTGGGTTTAGATGTCCATCACCTTGTCTTATCAAAGAGCTAGGAGGTAGCTGGAAAGAGTAGTGTCAGAGCATCTCATTGTTACTGTAAGCTGAACTTCCAACATGCACTAAAGAATATCTGCATTATTTTATGTGATGTGTTTCAGTCTTTGGTTACTCAGTACTTGTGTAGGTGTACTACTTGGTATATTGCAGCAAGGAGTAACACAAGCCTGGCAAATTAGTATGAAGGGAAACAGCAGTGGTACTAACCTACTGAAAGACTTGTTTCCTTGGCTGCAGCACAGTTCCACTGTTTCACACTTACTTCAGGTCCCTGGCCCTCAACAAGGCTGACTAATTCACAACAGAGGGTGCAACACCAAGCTGTAATTACATGGGAGACTAATACTACACCTGAGGTGCAAGGTAGTGACTAAAATTGCAGGTTGCACTAAGTCTGAAGGTGGAGGTCTGCTTGAGTTCCCTGCATGCTCTACATTCTCTATGCCTGAAGCGTGTATATAAATAATAATCACTGCCAATGTCTATTTTTTATTTTCCAACTGTGAGGAAAATTATTTAGGATTTCAGTGTTTTTGAGACAATTTGCAAGACCTAAGCAGGGGAGAGATAAAGGGTGCTACTATGATTGGAGTTGTTTATGGCTACAGGCAACCAGTACTTCAGTCCGCTGACAATTATAGAACTGCTAAATAGCGATGGCTCTGTTAACTGGAAACCTGATGCTCTCTATCCCTTCTTTTCCACTTCTCTGATTTTCACAGGAAAGAGTTTCCTAAAATGCTAAGGTAAAGTTGATCATATTACATCTTCACAGGCAGACTAGGAAAGCTATCGCTCAGCCCATCATGAGACACCATGGATTACCAGTAGCTGAAACCTGTAGCACCTACTGAGAGTAATAGATTGGAGGAAGATACATGCTGGCTGTTAGAAAAAAATTGTTTGATCTTTGCTACTGGAATCCTGGTTCAAATCTGCCTTGGATCACATGAGTGTAATGATGTGCAAGTAGCTGAAAGCTTTTTTTTTTTTTTTTTTTTAATCTTTTCTTAAAAAGGGTACGAACACAGACACAGAAGGAAGCAATAAGTAATAAAAGATAAAACTGTCTGGGTGAGTACTCACTAATTACTTGGAGATGGTGGCTTCCAGCACTAGGTATGACAAATAAAATGAGCAATACAGAGAAGACAAGTCAGCCAGTTATGAGATAAGGGAGTTCCAGTGGGAGATGAAAACCATAGATCACTGCAGTAGTGCTCCCCTTTTGTCTAACACCTCAGAGCTCTGTGACAATGGGCAGTCAGAATAGATGAAAACTTCTTCCAAGAGACAGCTTGTCCGTTTAAAGAGATAGTGTGCTAATTTAATATAAGTACTCTTGAAGCAGATTCATTACACTGCGCAGAAATGAAAGAGAAAGAAAAAAACAGAAAGCATGTTTTTACAAATTTGTAATAAGACATACAGTGTTATCGAACAATAATACATTGCAGTACAGCTCTAAATGGGACAGTTACCATAAAAGCCCTCAGACAGTTAAAAGAAATATAACATAATTGAATTTAAATTACAGAAATTGGTGATATAAAAACATCAGCAAACCTCATAAAAATATCCATTCACAAAGCTCATTAACACCAAAGAGAAAGAAATAAAACTCTGGTTTGAGATTAAAATTTGAAATAAGGGGAAGAGTCAAAGTAGAGAGCTGTAAAATGTGGAATGGAACACCAGGTGCTGCTCAGCTGAATAACAGCTGGATTACAGAAGTATGAATCACCAAAGAAAAGGCAGGCACTAAAAAGGGACATGGAAAGAAAGGAGTGCTGTGAAATCATGTACAGCAATTCTATGAAGACCAGTCCTGGATTAAATCTTGACATAAGAGATGAGACAGTCTAAGTATTTAGGGAAGCGGTTGTAAGGCTGAGTCTTCTGGTAACCATAAAAAGACTAATTCTGTATACCCTGAAGTTGAAAGTGGTAGAAACTGGCAAAATCTGGGAGTTCACAGAATGATGTGGTAGACAATAGACCAAATTGAAGGAGGACTTCTGCAAAGAGGAAATCTAGCAGGCTATGCTGCTCTCTTCAGTAGGGTGTGCGATGGATTTGTATGTGCAAAGACCACTGGCATCCAGTATTTAAGACAGCATCAGTAATAACGAAAAGATCAGACGATTAATTTGAAATCCAAGTCAGAAGGCAAAATAAAACTGTGTTTTACTTGCACAAGGGGGACAGATGCATTTTGCTTCAGAAAGACACTTCAGTCTGAGACTTCTAAGTGACAAAGAATGACAGAAAGCCATATGAGAGTGTGGACAGCTAAGAATATGAAAGCCTATCAAAAGGTAGGTTTAGCTGAGTATCGGGACTGTGAAAATTATAATGAGATTATGAGTTTCAATGTGGTCAGCTCAGTGTAGCATGGCAGTTGAACACCTCATGTAAAATGCGCTGGATACATCATTTGTGCAACTTGTTTTCACATCATAAATATTATAAAAAATTTTTATGAATATGTTCAGGCTAATTTCTTAAGCTTAATTTAAATACAAAATTGCATTGCATTGGACTGACATTGCCACTGTGGGAAAAGAAACAAATTTACTTTGTACTTTTGAAAACACACCAAGTTTTACCAACAGGTCTCAGGGTTGGCCATCCTATACAATGAGAGAATAGGCAGGCAGCCTGGAGTTACCAAACAGCATTTTTCCTAAATTTTTAAGCCTCAGTGAACAAGAGCATTGTCTCTTCACAGACATTCAATAAGCTCCTGATTCTGGGGAGTATAAACACAGAGAAATAGTATGTGAAGTCAATACCAAATCAGCACATTTTGCTAATTTTGCTAGAAAAAGTACTAATTGATACTAAGTCGGCAATTTGTCTCCTGAGACAAGATTCTTCTGTTAAACCTTCTTGATTCTGGATCAACATTTACAGGGTTGTTTGGG